>RQWE01000008.1:0-44488 GCA_004028395.1 Leptographium galeiforme
CCCCCCCCCGTGCTGATAAGCCCAGCCACGATATCGCTCGTTCCCCTCTCTCAACTTTGCCCGCACGGGGCCCCTTGTCTCTCTCACCTCTCGCCAGTGCCATTTGTCGAATCGCATCGCCCATATTTTTTTTTATTGCTGGCCCTGTCTCGCCAAGCCCGCTCCGGTTGTCGGCCGTCTGGAACTGCGACCGTTGTACTTGTCCTCCTTTTTTGTTACTTTTCTCGCCGCCCGGATTGACCGCCTCTTCTCGCGCGACTGGATTCCTCGTTTCCGTCTAGCCCGTCTTTTTTTCATCCCATACTCGATCTCATCTCATCTTGGTCTCGGTCCTGGTCTCGCCACTTTTGCCATCCATCACCGCCCTGTCCTCGACGACCCTGCCCCCGGCCCGACTTTGATGCTCGCGTTCCACTGCCTGCTTTGACGAAAGCTTCCCCTGCTTCAGCCGCCACCGCAGAGACACAGTCCAACCGCCACAGAGAACGGTCGCCGGCCACAACGCTGCAGACTCCTGCTCCTGCTCCTGCTCCTGCTCCCGCGCCCGCGGCAAGACATGGTCAGGAGCTTCTTTTTGTCGCGCCATCGTCCTACCTCTGTGCGCAGCCGGGCAGTCACACCATGGAGCACACCAAATTCTTGACCCCCCTGGACCGGGACCAGCTGCAGGGCCTGGTACGTTGCGTCGTGGCCGTGCCGTCTCGCGGACGTTTCGCGGATTCCCAAGCTGACCACGGCAGGAAAACATTCGCGAGTTTCTCAAGGTCCGCACCAGCTACGACGTCCTCCCACTGTCCTTTCGCCTCATCATCCTCGACAACCAGCTGCTCATCCGCAAGAGCCTGTCGATCTTGATTCAGAATGGTGAGAGCCGTGAGCGGGATACACCAGAGACGTGGCGATCTCCCCGGTGCTAACAGTGTAGTAGGCATCGTGTCGGCGCCACTCTGGGACTCGGCAAAGTCGACATTTGCCGGCCTGCTCACCAGCACGGACTACCTCAACCTGATACAGTACTACTACCAGTACCCCGACCGGCTCGACGACATTGACGACTTCCGCCTCTGCGGACTGCGAGGTGTGTATGGGCCCTGGCGGTACTGCGCGGTGGGCTCGTGTGCGGGCGTGCTGGCGTGCTGACGTGCTGACGGAATGTGGCAGAAATTGAAAAGGCGATTGGGGCACAGCCGCTTGAGACAATGTCGGTGCATCCGGACCGGCCGCTATATCACGCGTGCCGGGCGATGCTGCGGACGCGGGCGCGGCGGATCCCGCTGGTCAACGTGGACGACGAGACGGGCCACGAGATGGTGGTCAGCGTGATCACGCAGTACCGGATCCTCAAGTTCATCGCGGTCAACAACGAGACCAACACGCTGCTGCTGCGCAAGCCGGTGCGCGAGATCGGTCTGGGCACGTACACGGACCTGCAGACGGCGCGCATGTCCGACCCGGTGATGAGCGCGATCCACATCATGGTCGAGCACAACATCTCGGCCATTCCCGTCGTCGACGACCACGGCCATGTGCTCAACGTGTTCGAGGCCGTCGACGTCATCCCCTGCATCCAGGGCGGCGTCTACGACGACCTGCAGTCCAGCATCGGCGAGGCGCTCTCCAAGCGCGCCGAGGACTTTCCGGGCATCTACACCTGCAGCGAAGAGGACCGGCTCGACAGCATCTTTGACGCCGTACGCAAGTCGCGCGTGCACCGTCTCATTGTCATTGACGACGACACCCGTCTGCGCGGCATCATCTCCTTGTCCGACATTCTCAAGTACGTCCTGCTAAACGGCGCCGACCCTGACGGCAACGACGACACCCCCTTTGCTCTGAACGTTGCGCCCGCCATCGCCCGGGCGCAGACCGTCGTGCAAGGGTAGGAGAGCTAGATCCCGGACTGCAGTCACTGGATCTGGTGCCATTTGTCGCTACGCTTTTCTATATCGGCCTTGTAATTCCTTTTTTTTTCTTACTTTCTCTGTCGTGCCGCTGCGGTGTATTTGTTTATGATAGACGTAGAATGAGAACATTGACAGCAGCTGGAGTGAGACGAGTAAGTGAGAAGGGAGAAGCGAGCAGCGAGAAGCGAGAAGCGAGACGCGAGACGCGAGAACCACGCACATCTCGCAATAAGCAGACACTGCTTCGTTACATGTCCATCCCCTTTTCGCTCTGTTATTGGTCAAGCCAATCAGGTAGAGAGGACAAGACACACTGCAAGTGTGTCAGTACGAGTAGTTCGAGGCAGCGTGGGCTGTTAGCAGTCGAGGTCCTCAGCATGGCCAGATAGACTTTAGCTGTACAACAGTGTGGAGCTTCTCACTGTCAGAGATAACGCCATGGCGGGAAATCATGGGCAAATCGCTTGCATATTGAAAGTGGGACAATCCTCTCGGTACTCGTACCATCTACCGCCAGAGAAGCAGACAGCTGTCGGCATGGAGGCGCTGGAACAGAGCTGACCAAGCTCTGGTTCCCCGACTTTATGAGTCAGGCGCAGTTCGTCAGCCGCCTGCTGTATGCATGGAACGGACAGGAAAGCGAGCTCCTCCAGGCCTTGATACGCTAGTCTTTTTGACGGCAGAGAGTCTTTATCCATCGCTTGAACTTACCAGACTCGACTTCATTGGCGACAACAGATTATGGAAACCGAATGCCAGCGACACAGACTTTCGTTTCAGAGACAAAATATCCTGTATCTGAATGTAGCGCATGCGCGTGCACCACATGTTGACATCCTTTGTGCTTGTATTCCGTTGCGACTCCGTAGGTCAAGCACGGATCAACCCGATAGAGTTGCTTGTTTCAAGAGTTTAGCTTGCGGACCATCAACATTTAATACCGTGCAAACTAAGATCCGTAGCCTTGCTGCATTTTTTGTTAATCTGGTAGGAATCGTACTGTCATAAATCAGGTTCTTCCGAATCCTGAAAGTGAACTTTAGCATGTCACAATCAATAGAGTGTTTCATGTACGCGCATTCTCGTATTCTGCTCTTTCTGTGGCTGGCTGTGGAGCGTCGTTCCCCCGCCACGTCTGTTTTTGTTTATGTTAGCCCGCCCCCCACTGAGAGCGGATCGGTGCCTGCAGCGGCCCAGATGGCCTGACACAATGTCCGGGGGCGTTGCCAAGCTGTGCCGTCTGCGCCCGCTCAAAAAGAAAGGAAAGTGCGACCGAGTCCCGCAGCTGCTTGATGCGTCCGGCTCAGCATACGGACACCCCAACCAAAGTAAACAAAAGAGGATTTTGCTTGAGCCTGCCACTTGTGCTCTTTCCTCCCACATCCACCCTAACAGCCGCAAGCACCTCTCGATCGATATACGGACGTATGCCCGACGCCTGTTTTGTGTTTTCGTGGGCTGTGTCTGGGTGGTGCGGACAGTAGCGCCTCGTTCCTCGACTTCCATCTATTTTCGCATTTCTCGCATTCCTCGCATTCCTCGCCATCGTTCCAACAGCTTCAATGCACACCTACCATGCCAGTCATGCGGCTGAGCAGACATCGGACAGACCTGGCCGGCCACGTCTGCCACCGTCTATGGCGCTACTAGCCCAGACCGCATGGCCGCCTCGCAACGTTGGCCTGGGGTTGAGCGAAGACGCCACTACGGCGGTGCTACCACAACCTCTGGTCGTCCCATTTCCTGGCCCGTCTGCTGGCCGCTTCGGCACAGCAGAGAGGCCCACCCATCCCTACCGCGGCACCGTGCCCTGGACCAGTACCGAGACCGGGGATCCCTTCACGGACGGCGGCGAGACGACAAGCTTACCGGAGCACAGCCGATACCTGCAGGATTACAACCACCTGGCAGACAAGGTTTGGCCGCCGTGAAAAATCTTGATTGTCTTGCTGTTTTCTAACAAGGCGCTGTACAGAATGGACTGCCACCTCTTTTGTTTGGTGACGGCCCGGAGGAGTTCTTGGTGCGCCTCTTCCGTATTTCGCTTCATGACTGGGAACTGACTCTGCAGATGGATCACGACTCCCAGGCTGCTGACCGGCGGAGCTGGTTCGCTCGCGCCTTTGGCAAGCCGGCGACGACTACGCCCCGACGGGCCTCGCGCCAGTCCACCAAATCAGACAAGATTCTGCGGCACCGGCACAGCGAGAGCGACACGGCCAGCCAGCTGCAGAACAGCAAAGGCGAGGCCAAGACCAGGGACACCAAAGATGCGCTCAAGAACGAGACGCTGCAGACGCTGGTGCGGCTGTGCGGCAAGAGTTTGCTGTACCTGCCGAACGAGTACGCCACGCGGGCGCTGACGCTGCCGACGTGCATCCGGGCCGCGGCGCAGTTCCTCGCCCAGAATGGTACGTACTTTGCTGTTCAAGGTTTCGTCGAGCGGGATGTTCTAACTTGTCAGGGCCCGAAACGCGCGGAATCTTCAGGATATCGGGCTCCACACGGACGGTGGGCGAGCTCTATGATTACTACTGTATCAACATTGACGAGGCCGATATTGCGGCCACTGTCCGGTCCCCGAACCTGCCCTTCCACATCAACTGCGGTGTTCACGACGTGGCATCCGTATTCAAACGGCTTCTTGCCGGCCTCCCCGGCGGCATTCTCGGACATTTGTCATTGTTTGACGCACTCGTTCACATCCACCGGCTGTTTCTCCCCGGCGGTTCAGGACGCACGTTGGAAGACGGCGGCACCGTCCGCGCACAGCTCATTGCCTTGGCCGTCGGGGCGGTTCCATCGTCGCTGCAGACCGAGTTAATCTGTGCCGTCTTTGGCATTCTCAGTCTCATCGGACGAGCCGCAGAGGCGGCCGGCACCAGTGAAGAGACCTACGGGAGCCGCGTGTCCAACTCCGAGTTGATGGGATTTGGTGCCCTAGGCATCATCTTTGGGCCACTATTGTTGGGTGACCTGTTGGAATTGTATCCGCTGGAGGGTAGCGAAGACGCGCTCCCGTCTACCTTTCTTCCATCCTCCTTTGGGGCAACCCCTTCGCCTCGGTCGAGAAGGCGAAAGAGCGCCGCATCAGAAAAACGACCCCCATTCGCGACCGCCTTGACCCTGGACAAGGTTCTTCTGGCCAACAGTGTCGCTGAAATGCTGATTACGCACTGGGCTTTGGTCGTGACGCAAATGAACAACTTGTCGATTATGAGGAAGCAGTCCCTGACGCAGCACCAGCCGCCCAGCGTCCAGCCGAGGGCGCCACGGGTATTGCGTCCCTCTAGGTCGGAGACCTTTTCCGATTTGAAGCAGCGGGGAGCGGTGCCACACACGGTCCGTTCCCGGCGGGTGCACCTCCGAAAGACACGCAGCGAGTCTGTGTCATTCGAACGTGACGGCACTTCCCGTGCGGTGGGAATTGATCAGCCTTCCCAGTGGCCGATGTTTAAACAGCCAGCCGAGGGGTACCCCGGAGGCATGGCTTTTCAAAATAGAAATGGAACGGAGGACTCGACAGAGGCCAAGGAGTTGACAAGCCTGCCAAACACGTTTGTGAGGCAGGCTGTGGCGGCTTTGTCCCCCACCCAAGAAGTGCGGCCAGCGCTTTTGCCATCGGCGATCCTACAGAGAAGCCAGGATCGCAGTCCCCCGATTGACAGCTACATTGTCGATTCGTCCTGGAGATCCAAGCTGAAGCCGGTGGAAGCACAAAATACGGACAGGATGACAGGCGTGGCGAAGCCGGTCACGACGACATCGAGACGATCGAGTTTCGGGGCGCTCATCAGTGGGGGCGACGGGTCACCCTCCAAGACGGCCGCCCTGATTGCGCGTTTCGTCAATCCCCGAACGGCGACCACACCGGCAGCGGCACAGCTGCGGAGGACGCCAGGACGAGGGGAAGTATCCGTCAAGACGGAGAACAGTGACACACCGACCAGCCGACACAATGTGCTAGCCGCCTTGCCTCTCAATGACCGTGATGAGCTGGCCTCTGTAGGCAAGGTGCGGTGGCCACCACAGAGCACTGCTCCATCGGACCATACTCACTCTGTGTCTACGCCGACGGCTGATCGTCGATGGCGAACTGCTGCCATGGATGGCGGCTCAGTGGACAGAGTGCATATTGGCCCTCCCCAGCTGCCGAGACAGTCGAGAAACGCAGAAAATGAGCCGATGGGGCCGAGCCGCAAACGGCCAGTGGCCGGAGGGAACGACGTGCTTCGACGCAAGTCCACGTTTGAGGCGGGCGGGCGCTTCCAGACCGAAAGCTCGTCCGTGCAGTCGCCGCTGTCAGAAATCAAGAACGAGGCCAAGGATGTGAACAGGACGCATTCTAAGAGACGAAAGGCCGAGGCTGTCGCGCCGTCCACGGCCGAGGGGCTGGATTCCAAGTCGGCAGCGGGGACGGTGAAGGCCATGGCTGCCCTGTTTGATAGTGGCAGCAGGGCGTCGACGCCAGCTCCACAAAGCCAAGATCCACCCAAGACGCCCAACAACGTGTCGAGGTACATGCAAGGCAGCTCACCAACCAAGACAGAACCAACAAGACCGACGACGCCGGTTGGGCACTCGAGGACGGATGGAGCCGAATGGTCCACGGGGACATTAGGGCTGGCAAACGAGCGCAGACGTATGCGCCAAACACGAAGCGAAGGAAAAGGATTTCTGCCATTGGCAAACGGAAGGCGAGAGTTGCTTCGCTCGGCCAATGCGAAGGGAGTGTTTGGTGGTACGGAGCGGCCACCGGGATGTCGATATCCACCGCGGAAGGTGTCCCCAGCCGTGACACGGCGAGGCGCTGACATTTCACGGCCAGGTGGACAGCTGGAGCCGAGTCCTGTGCTGCTGGCACAATTACAGGATCTACGGCGACAGCTGGAAGCCAAGGACCGCGAGTGCGAGGCGTGGAGGACGAGGGCCGAGGCGGCCGAACGGACAGTGGCGGAATTGGACTGCTACACGGCCAAATTGTTTTCGAGCGACGAGGACACGGACGGCGACGATGTTTCGGACAGCAGCAGCAACATGACGGTGGTCGTGCATAGTAGGGTATCGGACGACACGGTGTTGCGGGTTCTGGTGTAAGGGTAAAAAGGACGGACTACGGAAGGCATTACCATGATGACGAGTTGGGAATTGGCAATTGGCAATTGGCAATTTGGGAGTTTGCTTTTTCATAGCGTAGATTCCACGCAGAAACGTGCTCAATGCTATCATACATTCTGGGACGAACAAGGCCAGGGCACCATCTAGCGGACGAACTTGCGTCTTGGCGTGGCGATGCGATGGGTGTACTTCCACAGATGGCGGTACTTGGGGCCCGAGTGCTTGGCCTCCCAGCCGCGAGCCTTGCGGGGCGGCTTGAGGGAGGAGAAGCGGACGGGCTTGAGCTCGAGCTCGGCGTCGGGGATGCCGGCGCGGTTCATGACGCCCTCGGTGCCGGCGTCCCACTCGGTGCGGAAGAGGGTGCAGCCGATTGGGTCGAGGTGGAACTTGTCGACGAGGTGGCGGAGGGTGAAGCCGTCGCGGGAGGGATAGGCGGCATGGAGGGCGGCCAGGTCCAGGGGGGAAGGCGATGATTCAGCCGATGAGTCAGCATCCACCGACTTGCCGGTCACGACCGGGCCGCGTTGCTCGAGCACAAAGACAGCGAGGCGGTGCGGGCCGGAGCCCTTTTGGGCAAAGGCGGGCAGCCAGGGCATGACGAGCTGGGTGGCGGGGTCGAGGCGGCTGAGCGGGACGGAGTCGTCGGTGGGCGCGAGGGGGATGTTGGCGGCGAGAAAGTGGCAGCGGCGGCCAAAGGTGTCATTGTCGAGGTCGGGGACATCGGGGTCGATGACGGCGACGGTGACGAGACGGGCGCCGCGGTCAAAGACCTGGACGCGCAGGCGGGGGCAGACTTCGCTGATGAGGCTGTCGACGACGGCGCCGGGGGGGACCTGGTAGGAGCGGAAGAAGAGCTGGACGTCGGCGCGGGGCTGCAGCAGGGCGGCGGGCAGCAGGTCGGGCGCGAGGTGGAACTGGTCGATGCGCTGCTGGAGGAGGCGCAGGGGGCGACCGCGCCAGCGCTGTTCGGCGAGGTGGCGGTAGATGGGTTTGCTGTAGTCGGCTGGGGGGGTGTTAGTGTGGGGGTGGAGAGAGGACAGAGGAGGGGAGAAATGAGGGGAGAGAGGAGGGGAGAGAGGAGGGGAGAGAGGACAGAGGAAAGAGAGGGAGAGATGTGAAACTCTTCAACAAAGCAAACGCACCAAGTCCATCTTCAAACCGCCGCTTCACCTGGGGGTCGTTGATGTCGGCCAGGATCTTGAGCTTCTCCACGTGCTGCCGCAGACTGGCCAGCCGCCGCTGCCGGAACGGCTCGCCGCCGCGCGACGTGTTGGCAAACCCCATCAGGTCGCTCGTCGGGTCCGTCACCACCGCCTCCAGCTTGCGGATCTTGCCCGCCGCCACCGCCAGCTGCCGCAGCTTGTCCTCCCGATCGGCCGCCAGCACCTTGCGCGCCTCCTGGAAGCACTGGTACGGCATCAGCTCAAACGGAACGGGCCCGTCCGGGTTGGCCGCCGTCACTGCCCGCACCGCCGCCCGTCGTCGCCGCGAGCCCACCGGCGGCGTGCCCCGGCGCATCAGCTCCTTTTCCGCCCACGGCAGCGTGGTCTGGGACGGGTCGAGCTCCCATCCTTCGAGCACGGGGTTGAGGTCCGAAGGGGTGGTGGTCGTCGGCGGGGACGTTGAGGTCGTTGAGGATGTTGAGGACGACGATCGCGAGACCTGGGTCGAGATCTGGGTCGAGATGGCCGGCCGGAACGGTAGCAACGCGGCTCGCAGGAGCGGCCGTGCCGCTGGCGTGTACCGCGGCATCCTGAGGTGGGACAGGGGGTAATTGACCGGAATGAGAGGTCAATGGGGGGCGCGCCAATTGCCTGTTCCTGCGCTGGCGATCGTCGACTTGCCGTGGATGCAAAACAGCTTTTTTTTCCACGCTAAAGCGACCATATGATCACGTGCCTAGTCACATGACGCCAATACAGCACCGGGGGCCTTGGCGCGAATGCACAACAGGAAACCAGGGAGCGATCGTCACGGCCGTAGCGATGAAGTCGCTTGCCGAATCGCTGCGCATAAAGCGAAGCTGGCCCGTTGGGCGCTCCTGCAGCACGCCGATGCTTTTTTTGCTTTGTCCGTTTCCGGAATAGAATTGTGGCCGTGTGAGATTGGATATATCAGATATTAATACGGGCATTACAGGGCGGCGCGTGGTTTCAGCGCTAACTGCGGCCGGGTACCGTCGTACTTTCCCCCCATTGCAAAACTTCTTTCATTCCTGTTCGAGTTCCTTTTCCATCCACCACAACTCCCCCATCAACATCCGTCCATCGCTACCCAACGTTGTTACTTTTTTTGCCACGACCCGTGTAAGCAGCGCCGCTTCCTGGCCCGCACCGAGTTATCGACCTGCCTCTTGTCCATCCTTTTTACCCGGGCGCGACCGCTCCTAGTGTTGGCTCTCACGTTCTCGCCGTCGCGTGCCGATCCCATTCGCACTCGCACTTCCCTTGCATCGACAGCAAACGTTCTGCGACGGAGACTGGTGCATACGACGTACTGACCGGGAAGGGACGACCCATACCACACTGCAGCCTGCAGCGCCTTGTCCTCCAAACGACGTGTCGTCGCGCACACCTACAAGAACCCGCCCACGCCACCCAATCAGCACCGAACGGGTCCAGGCTCCCCCAACCCCTTCGCTATTTTTCCGCTTCCAATTTTCCCCTGCTGTTTATTCCTTCTCTTCCAACCACGGCACCGCATTCTCTCTTCTAGTCGTCCCATTCTCTCGGTTTTTTTTCCTGTCGCGCCTTCCGACTAGCCATGCTGTAACCTGTCGTCCCCAGAGGAAAGACGGACAGAAAGGAGGGAAAGGAAGACACCCGAAATGAGGCGACACGCCTCAGCGTAGTAAACACTCAAAATTCAAGCGGAACAGACGCCAGCTTTTGCTGCTGCTCCAGAGCGTCGCCATTGCCAGCGATTGCTAGCAATCGCCAGCGATTTACCGGGTATGCAAACATTCCTCCTCTTCCCCAAACCACTATGCCCTCTACTCCGACCTGGCCCTCTCCAGCAGCCCTGAGCTGCTCGCCGCTTTACTGCACCTTCCTGTACCGCGTCTATCTGTCCCTCTGTCTGAGCTATAATTCTCCTCCCCTGATTCTTTCTCGTCCTCCCGCTTCTGGATGTCGGCTCGCAGGAATGAATTGCGAGCCGCGACACCGAACGGCCGGACGAGATCGGTCGAAAATGGGAGTCTTAATGAGAGGCCAGCGAAGCAAGGAAGAAACAAAAATTGAGAGGCCAGCTGAAAGAGGCCAGCAACGAGCAGGAAAAGAAAGCAAAGAAAGATGACCCAGCAGGAGAAGGACAGCAGAGCCAGAGAGAGACAAATTGCCGTCGTTTCAAGAGTAACGCATTTTTTGCCTAAGAATCTTGATTCTGCGCTCAAAATACGTTGAGTGAATTTAGAGCCGTGGTCTGTCTGGCATGGGAGGGACCAGTGAACAGAGAGCGGAAGCAATGGCATCAACCCGACAAGAGCGACATGCACATTTCATCACGAGTGGTGCGATCGGGCATGGCCACAGCCACAATGGCCTCGCCATCGGCCCCCATCGTCTTCGCCGCCGGTACACTCGGACGCCGCTGCAGCCCAGCCACGACACAGCCAAACACAATATCGTGCGCGATCAACTTGCAGAAGTACTCTGTTCACCCCCTGCCCTTGCCGGCCACCCTCCAGCAGACAGAAATCTGTGTCTGAGAATGCACATTCTGCCCGTCTGGCTTGCAGGATCCTCCCCACCAAAACGCCAGAAACAGCCCTAAAGTGGCCTAGTCGCAGCAGCCGACCACTGCAAGCGTGCTTACGCGGCTCGTCTCTCTGGCCCAGCTCTTCTTGGCTCTCCGACTCTCGTTCTGGCTCTTGTCTCTCTCATTCTGGCGCGTCTTCGTTGGCTTTGCCTTGCTGTCTCCTTGGCCTTGCTTGATTTGTTTCACCACTTCAGTGGCCCGTTTACCTTTCTAGCACTGCTATCCACCAAAGCACTAATTCACAAAGTTGACAGTTTTCTGACCACTAACTTGCGTCTCCACAGGCCTGCTTTGCGCTTGTCTATTTACGGACTAGCACTTTTATTTTTATTTTTAAGGCCCTCGACGGCCGTAACCTGCGACACTGCACGTGACGCCTGCCGACTTGCATCGACATAATGGCCCAACAGGGCGTTGGAGATCGCGGCTGGCCCATGAACTTTGAGGATGGTAATGAATTCGCACTTACCAATGATGTTGACGAAATGCTGGGCATAAACACGCTGCCGCCACACCAGCAGGATGCTTGGCAACATGCCGACGCTCCCAACACGACCCAGCCTTTCGGCCATGCCCAGAACACGCACTTCGCCATGAACGGCATTGTCGCCCCAGGCCAACTGCAGGCTAATACAATGCCGCCGCAGCAAGTCTGGGAGGCGTACCAACTTCCGGCCACCTCGGCCAACTCGCCGTCTTCCATATTTGCCAATCCCCAGGGACCTGCCCATGGCTTCGACGCGGCCCAGAGTTTCAGCAGCGGTGGCATGCCATTCGGTGCTGAAGGGTTCTCTGCCGCGGATGAGCTGATGGGGGGCATGCCTTTCCTGTCAGAGCAGATGGGCGGCAGCCACCAGTGGCAGCCACGGAATCAACCCACGCCGGAGCAGCAGCGACAGATCATTATGCAAAACCGTGCAGATCTATCAGAATTCGCATTTTCTGGAGCTGGCAACGCTTCCCCGATTACGGCGGCACCCTCTGACCCCCAAACACAGGCCTGGCTGCAGCAGGATAACCGGCTCCAAAGACAAACTGCCATGGCGGCACACCGTGAGCCGCAACATATCCAGCAACAGCAACAACAGCCACAGCAGCAACAGACACCCCAGCAGACCCCCAAGGGAACGCAGGCGCACAACCAACCCCAGGGCCAGCAAATCCAGCAGCAGATGAATATGTCACAGATGGGCGGTTTTGTGCAGCAACGACAACCCCAGCCTCAGACACAGGCTTCGAATACCTGGCAGCAGTCTGCTGGCCCGTCATCTGCCGAGGCCCAATTCCAGGGCGCTTACAGCCAGGGCACGCCGACGTCTACCTCCATGATGCCACAGATGTGGTCGGAGCAGCAATTTATGACACACCAGACTCCGTCTGCAGGGCCTCAGCAGCAGCGGAAACAGCAACAGCCACAGCAGATGCAACAGCAGATGCAGCAGCAGCAGCAACCGCAGCAGCAATCACAACAATTCCAGCAGCAGTCCCAACCAACTCCGCAACAGGCACAGCCGCGAACCCAAGCTCAAATGCAACAGCTTCAGGCAAGGCAGGCCATGCAACACCAAATGCTACAGCAACAGAAACTCCAACAGATGCAGCAGCAGCAGCAGCAGCAGCAGCAATCACCTCAACAACGACCACTGCAGCAGCCTGCTTTTCAAAATGCCGCACCGGCCCGGCAGGCAAGGCAATCCCAGCTGCAGCTAGGAGCTCAGCCTGGGGCACCGAGGGTCACTGCACAACAACCGATATCGTTTGTGCAAGCTCAAGTCGGCCCGACATACGCAGCGCCAACCAGATCTGTGGCGTATTCAGCATCTCCCATGGCTCAGTCACCGGGCCCTGGCCTTGCGGTGCCGCCTCCCAAGGCCAAGCCTACCAAGGTTACGTTCAGGAAGACCACGCTCGCGGATTCGATCCCGAAGCCGATTCCACACCTCGTCAGTGCTGCCGACACTCTGGAGCGAAACCAGCTTTTCCCAGGCGCGCCATTTCTGGCTCTCGGTAATATGGTGCAGATTGAGCCTCCCTCGACGACCATTGAGCCGGCTGTGCAGCCCGATCCAACCAAGGAGCTGGGCAGGAAGCATTTCCCTGGACGCAAGGGAAGCCTCCCATGCGAAATCATCGCCCAGTATGATCGTCTTATTAGCGCTCAGGCCCCGGACAAGAAGGCCGCTTTGGTTCTCGAACTTCGCAGCAAGCTTAGGAGTTTGGGCAAAAGTAAGATCCCAGTCCTCTAGCCTTTTCTATGAAGCGGTGACTGACAGACAACTCTAGTTCTGCCTCCGAAGGTATATAAGTTTGCCTCACTGGGCGAGCAGACCAAACGACCTGTAGGCAGTGCAATGATGCAGGGGCGGAGCCCGGCGGCCATGGATTCTCCCGATAGCGACGAGGAGGAAGAGGAAGAGGTGAGCACAGCTTAGCCTGTCAAGCGTTTTGAACATTTTCTCTAACACTGAACAGGTTCGCAGCGCTACTCGCCCCAGCGACCCTGCCGACGCCGCTGCTTGGGATGCGATCGGCATTGTCTACGTTGAGGACAGCAAACCGACAACCATCAAACGTGCCGTTAAGCACTTTGGCGACTTCATCAAGGGAATCTACGACAACATCAAGGAGACCAAAGAGAAGCTGAAGAAGGCAGAGGAGAGCGGCACCAAGGTGGATATTGACAACCTCAAGAAGATCCTCGCTTCGAAGCAGGAAATCCTCCTGCGTGCTGTCGATGCTGCCGATGAAAAGGGCAACGAACAGGTGCTGGAGAATCTTGGTGGCAACGGACCGCTTGTGGCCAATCTGGTTTCGGCGCTGCGCGACTGCGTGAATGCGTCAGACTTTGTTGGGAAACTGCCAAAGACGCTGCTTGGCTTCATGTCGCAGTTCACAACGGTCACGGATGAGATGCTCAACCAGAAGCTCAAGTTCGACAAGATTCAGAAACGGTTCATGGCCAAGGGAGATGACGAGGTCAAAGAGCTGGTGGGGGAGATTGTGTCCAAGACTGTGCATCGCAAGGCCGAACGGCTCTCAGGATCTCCGGCACCTTCGTCACTTGGCTCCGATGGGCAGCCTAAGGCGTCGAAGCCAATCAGCCGAGTGCCGTCGGACTCGCTTTCAGCCAAGAGACCTCGAGACGAGGAGGCCGACGCGCGCTCGGTGAAGAAGATTGCGACAAGCTCCGGAATGTCGCAATCTGTCAGCAGGCCGGCGTCGGCAAAGGCAACGACTGCCACGTACACCGGGACGGCAGCGACATCCACCGCACCAAAGGCGTGGGCTGGTACGGCGCTGCTGCCGGGCAAATCGAGGCCGAACGTGAAGCCTATGGCCGCCAAGGCCGACACAGCAAAAGCGGACGTCTCGCAGCCTACGTCGGTCCGGACAGAAGCGACCAGGGAGTTGGCAAAGACAAGCGCGACCGGAAACTCTGGCTCCGGAGCGTCGCTTGCCAAGCAGGAAGCAACGGAGCCACCGAAGCCTCGCGAGCCGTATAGAATCAAGAAGATATCAGCGCCCAAAGCGGAGCCTTCTTCTGGGTCGAGTCAGTCGAAACTGGGCGCATTGCTGGACGAGATCTCCAAGGCCAAGACGAAGCTGCCTGCGTCACCGACACCGGAGTCATCGGGCGAGAGCGTCTCTTCTACAGAATCGCCCGAAGAAAGGGCCAAGCGTCTTCGCAAGGAGAGCCGGAGGAAACTGCGGGTCACGTGGAAGACTGGAGATGCGCTGACGGAGGTGCGCATCTTCACCAAAGACAAGGGTGAGGATGAGGGCCGGGCGAAGTATCTCCTCCGCGACGCTGGCGACGACCGATCGGAAGGTCTGGCGCTTAAGCGCAGCCTCAAGAAGGGCGTCCAGATCGACGAGGACGAGGACGAGGACGCCGGCGGCAACGGCGGCAGTGGAGCTGGTGGTTCCGATGAAGACGACGAGCTGCCATATCGCCCGTGGTTCGAGCCATCGGTCGTCAGCTTCGAGGCAATCCCGACAGACAAGCGGAAGAAGACGTTCAGCACGCGCGGCGGCGACATGACGGTGCAATCGGACGAACGAAAGGCCCAGGCGGAGCGGGAGAACACGGTCCTCATGGCTGTGTATACGGATCTCGCAGACATTCCGCCGACACCCAAGTCCCCCGGGCCGTCGACGGAGGCTGCCATCACAGGTCCCGCGGGGATCACACTGCCGACAAACGACGCTACGGTGCAGGAGCTGCAGGTACGGTGGAACGAAGAGCAAAACTTTGGCAGGGACTGGGCGCTGTGGAATGCCATGAGCCGGGTCGAAACGCGGCGGAAGTCGCAGCCTGGCGCTTCGAATGCTGCATCAGGAGCTCGATCTGGACCTGGCGTGAGCTCGTTCGTGGGCCCCAGGGCGGAAGAGGTGGTGCGGCTGTTGAGCTCAGCCGTGATTACAGCTTGGAAGGGCGTTCCGGACCTGTCCAAGGCCGCGCTGCGACGCCCATGGAGCGAGCACGGCGATGTGGCTATGCAGGCGGCAGGACAAATGGTGGAGGAGATTGTGCAGCAGCTCAAGTCGAAGCCGTTCCCGGCAACGGAGCCACCCGAGTATATTACCGATCCGGAGCGGGTGAAGGAGTGGTGGACGGGTTACAACCGGGACAAGCAGCGTGAAAAGGCGCGGGCAGAAGCAGCTGCGGCGGCGGCTCCGGCTCAGGCCGTACCGGTGCAGGCGCAGGCGCAGGATGCAGCAGCAGCATGGGCGGCAGTTTATGCGCAGTTCGGCCAGCAGCAGCAGCAGCAGCAGCAGCAGCAGCAGCCACAACAACTGCAGCAGCAGAACAGCGACCCGAACGCCTATGCGCAGTACTGGGCCATGATGCAGCAGCAACAGCAGCAGGCCCAGCCGGCGGGCGACTCCAATGCGCAATTGCAGGCGCTGCTGGCGACGCTCGGTGGTGGGCCCCAGGCAGTGCAGGCGATGCCGCAGCAGGCGACGTCCACGGCCGACGATGGGCAGTTGCAGGCGTTGCTGGCGACCATGGCCGGCGGCGGCCAGCTGCCAAACGGAGCCAACAGGGCAAACGGAGCGGACGCCAACCAGGCGTACATGCTCTCGCTGGCACAATGGGCCTCGCAGCAGCCGGCCAAGACCGAGCTGGCAGGCGCAGGAGGAAACAACGGGAACGGAAACAACAAGCCGCATCACGGGCGCAAGCGCGAATGGGAGTGGGATAAGGACGACGACCCGTCGACGCCGAGCCACCTGCGCGGCATCAACCGGGCGCTGATCGGCACCAAGGCCTGCGTGTTCTGGGCTAGCGGTAAGTGCGCCAAGGGCGACAAGTGCACGTTCCGTCACGACTGAGAGGCGGTCGATGGCGGTTTCTGATTTGGCGGCCGCTTTGTACGATACGATTGGGGCAAACGGACAGAACAAGGTCTTTGACAGTCTTTGGCGTTTGGGGTGCGATACATGTACGAGGGGGAGAGCCATGCATGAGGAAGGTATCATTAGCATAAAAGGGGACGTTTCTGTACCGTGTGCCTTGGGATATTGTGCCTTTGCCAGGTGTGCCTCGTTTTGAGTATTATTTTTATTTTTATTTTCTGTGCCGATTACATCATTTGGAGGGGCCGACCAGTAGCCGGGCCACCAGTAGCCGGTCCGTATTACAACGCAAGTCGAGAGCCTTATATTTTCTGGTAGCGTGACAAATCCGTCGCTTCTGCGCATTTCCTCCGTTTGGCATTGAGCTTTCCTCGACTCCCGACCAGAAACGCCGCCCACCATGTTGTCGCGGTCCATAACGCGGGTACGATGGAATTGGTGCTGAGAAAAATGGCCGTGCTGACTTTTTTATCTTGCCAACAGCCGCTTGCCCGCCTAGCTCGTCGCCCATCGTCGACCGTCCGCGTCGCCGCGGCCGCCGCCTTTTCGTCTGCCGCGCCGCGCGCACTCTCCCAGCCGATGCTGTCCCGGCCGATGCTGTCCCGGCCGACGCTGTCCCGGCCGACGCTCATCTCGCGCACGGCGCCCTTTTCCCCCGCCGCCCGCCGCTGCCTCTCGGACGAGACCCGCCAAGGCATCGACCGCGCCGTCCATTCGGCGCCCGTCGTGCTCTTTATGAAGGGCACGCCCGAGCTGCCGCAGTGCGGCTTCTCGCGCGCCGCCATCCAGATCCTCGGCCTCCAGGGCGTCGACCCCTCCAAGTTCTCGGCCTTTAACGTGCTCGAGGACCCGGAGCTGCGCGCCGGCATCAAGGAGTTCTCGGACTGGCCCACCATCCCGCAGCTCTACGTCGACGGCGAGTTCGTCGGCGGCTGCGACATTCTCGTCGCCATGCACCAGGGCGGCGACCTGGCCAAGCTCTTTGAGGAGAAGAACGTGCTCGTGGGACCGACCGAGGAGGGCGCGGACAAGGAGCCATGAAGGAGGAGTTGTCTAAACGATATCGTCAATGTTAGAATCACGTGATAGAAACGACCACGCGCGCAACCCAGGATAAAGCCGCGACTTTTTCCCCTCTACGCGTAGATCCTGTTCCTTTACAAGTGTTCTGCTTGTGGTGCTGTGATGCATAAAGTGCCGGGGACAGCTTGTGTTGGGCTAATCCAACGGGACCTTGAGCAAATGAGACGGCTATGTTAACCGAAACCCTCTTCGTCTACGATCCTAACGGAAAGATTCAGACTGTCGAATGTGCTCTCGAATATTTCAGTCTATGCAGTGCAGTCTGTCCAAGAAGAAGACAAATCGAGCCCCAAGTATTCAAAATATCCCGTCCTACGGCGTCTTATAGCGGATATGCAGCACCGTCGCCGCGCTGGTCGCTGCCCGCCGACCACACTGCCACTTTCTCGATCGGGTCGACAGTGTAGCGGATGATCTGGCCACGGCCAAAAAGCGCCCGCTGCTTGTCCTTTACCACCGTCACGCGGTGACCCAGCTGGCGCAGGCCCTCGATCGTCGCCTCTGGCATGCCCTCCTCGACCCACACGAGACTGCCCACCGTCCTGTCGTCCTCGTCTGGCATGCCTCCGATGCAGATTCGCGGCGCATCCAGTGCCTGCTGCGGGCTCAACCCGGCCACCAGCTGTCCCAAAAGCGTCTGCACATGGCCCTGCGGCTGCATGAAACCGCCCATGACGCCAAACACCGAGTGCAGCGAGCCGTCTGACTGGTTTGTGACGAGGCCCGGGATGATGGTGTGATACGGTCGCTTGCGCGGTGCTACCACGTTGGGGTGCTTTGGATCCAGGCTGAAGTTGCCGCCACGGTTCTGCAACGTGAAGCCGCAGCCCTTGGGAATGATGCCCGTGCCGAAGCCGGCGTAGTTGGAGTTGATGAACGAGATGGCGTTGCCCTCCGCATCCGACACGGCAAAGTACACCGTATCACTGCTCTGCAGCGCCGGCGACTTGAACGCCGGCCCGCCGGGTGCGCCGTGCGCAACGAGCTGTGCCGCGCCTGCGGGGTTGAAAATCTTGGCCCGCTCGGCTAGGTACTCGGGAGACAGCAGGCCGGATACCGGCACGGCCACCTCGTTAGGGTCTGTGACGAACCAGTGGGCGTCGCTAAAGCCGAGACGCAGTGCCTCAATGATGGCGTGCAGATACGGCGCGCTGTTGAAGTCGTCCGGGCCAAAAACCGGCACGGCGCCTTGCTTCTGCAGAGCTTCGATGATGCCCAGCGCCATCAGAGCCACGATTCCCTGACCGTTGGGCGGGTGCTCCCACACCTCGACGCCATCCTTGGCGCCACCAAACTTGAGCGAGATGGGGTTGACCGACTCCGAGCCCCTTTCGAGATGGTCTTGCAAGTCGGACAAGTCAAGGTGACCGCCGAGATCCTGCACCACCTGCACGAGTGCCTCGGCAACACGGCCGGTGTAGAAGCCCTTCTTGCCCTGCTCGCCCAGCGCGCGGAACGTCTGCGTCAGCGTCGGGTTGCGCATGATCTCACCGGGCCGTGGCGCACGGAAACCATCAGGCGCGCTCGGATCCTTTTTGAGCCACTCAGCAAAGTTGGGGGAGGCGGCGCGCAGCTTGCTCTCGCCATTCTGCCACGCCGACGCCGTCAGCTCCGACACCGGATAGCCAGCCTCGCCCAGCGTGATGGCCGGCTTCAGAACTTGTGCCAGAGACACCTTGCCGCTGCCAAACCGTTCAACCACGTCAACCCAGCCGGCGGCGGCACCGGGCACGGTCGCGGCGTGCACGCTCGTGAGCGGGATTTTCCCATCAGACCCGCCCGCGGACAGGCCCAGACTGCCGCGCATGCGCGCTAACGTATAGGCATGGCCGGAACGGCCAGAGCCATTGAGGGCCGAGACGGTCCCCTTTTTGGCGTCGTAAAAGAGGCAGAAGAGGTCGCCGCCAATACCCGTCGAGCACGGCTCCGTCAGGTTCAGGCCGGCGGCAACGGCGACGGCGGCATCCTAGCCGATTAGCCGCGCAAACGGTGGATAAAGGCCTTGGTTCACGGGGACATACTGCTGCATTGCCTCCGGCTTGGAGGATTTCAATGCCACACTTGGCCGCCAGCGGCTGTGAGCACGAAACGATACCGCGGGTGCTGTGCACCACGCTGCGGCGGCTAGGGAACTTCTGGAACACATCCGACGGGGGCGGGAAGACAGAAGACGTGGTTTGCGGCATGTTGAGGAAGAAGAGAAAGGGAGATATTCAACTGGAAAATATTGAAAATAGTAGAAATATCTCAATGACCAGATAAGCCAGAGAATGAGCAGCCAGAAGGAAGGAGGTCCCGGAAATTGGTCATCTTTCCTATCACTGTAGATCGGTAAAGATCGCACCTTCCCTCCGGCGCTGTCACTAGCCCGACACCGGCGAATGGCCGCGATATGCCCTCCGCGCCAGGCCCCTCCACGTACGCAATTCACGCTAAGGAATCATGTCTGTCACCCAGAGTCGTGCCATCGCAAACCTGGTCATTGACGTTGTACTCGATAATATAGTGCTAACTAATCGTCGACAGGCCATTGAAACAATGTTTTGTGTGGCGTTTGACGGCCCGCGCGAGCGGGGTTCTCAGAGCCAGCGAACTTTCCCCGGTCACGTGAACAGGCGCCGGCCGTAAAGCCGGGCCTAAAACGAGTTTTTTGGTGTTTGGGCTGGCTGGCCGATCGAGACATTACCTCGATTGTGACGGCGACCATGTTAGTGGCGCCATGGGTATGTCGCCAATGCGCGAGGACGGTGCTCACGCGCCGCCCAGCGGGCCAATTTCGCCGTCAGGCGAGTAGCACAGGTACGTGACGGGAGTTTCTGGTGGCAGCGGTTTCGAAGCTGACGGACGTTTTGGTAGGTACCGGTGGGATCCCGGCGGTGCTGCTGGAGCGGGCACAACGAATGGCAGCCGAGCACGAACAGCTGCAGAGGACACTGGAGAAGGGGTACGACGCGGCAGCGGGCAAGCGGGCGGGCGAGATCCAGGGCGTGGCACAGGCCATGGCCGAATGGGAAGAGGCGCGACGGGCAACAGAGGAGCTGGAAGTGATGGCGTCGCCACAAGAAGAGGACGAGGAGCTGCGGCGCCTGGCACAGGAGGAGCTCCGGCTGACGGCCACGCGGCTGGACGAGGTGGCGCAGCGGCTGTCAGTGGCGCTGACGCCGAAGCACCCGTTTGGGGCGATGCCGTGTCTGCTCGAGTTCCGGCCGGGGCCGGGCGGGCTGGAGGGACGCTTCTTCACGGCGTCGCTGTTCCGCATGTACCAGAGTTTCTGCGCGCGACAGGGCTACCGGTCGCGCGTGATCAAGTACGAGGTGTCGGACAGCCTGGGCGAGACGGGCTCGGACGGCGAGAGCGCGCTGCAAGAGGCCATCCTGGAGGTGCAGGACACGGGCGCGTACGACGCCTTCCGCGGCGAGGCCGGCATCCACCGCGTGCAGCGCATCCCGGCGACGGAAAAGAACGGGCGGACGCACACGAGCGCGGCGGCCGTGTGGGTGCTGCCGTCGACGCCCGAGACGGGCGGCGACGAGGCGGACAAGTCCGACCCCGACGACCCCGAGAGCGACTTTTACGTGACGCCGGCGGACGTGCGCATCGAGACGATGCGCGCGCGCGGCGCCGGCGGCCAGCACGTCAACAAGACCGAGTCGGCCGTGCGGCTGACGCACATTCCCACGGGCACGACGGTGTCGATGCAGGACTCGCGGTCGCAGCACCAGAACCGCGACAACGCCTGGAAGATTCTGCGCGCGCGTCTGGCCCAGCGCCGCCGCGAGCTGCGCGAGGAGGAGGCCCGCCAGCTGCGCGACGCCGTGCTGTCCAAGGCGCAGGTCACGCGCTCCGACAAGATCCGCACATACAACTACAGCCAGGACCGCGTCACCGACCACCGCTGCGGCCTCGACGTCCACAACCTGCCCGACGTGCTCGCCGGCGGCGACGGCCTGGCCCGCATCTTTGCCGCCGTGCGCGCCTGGCTGCGCGACCGCGACGTGCAGGCCGTCCTGGCCGAAGAGGAGGCCACAGCCGCAGCCGCAGCCGCAGCTGCAGCCGCAGAGAGGGCAAAGTCCCCTAGAGGCCAAGCCAGCTAGACCACAATCATAGCCCCCAATGCTTAATTCGGGTACGTGATAATAGCGGTGGTCCAAGCGCCGATCAATCGAGCTTGTTCCTTGTTCTGTGGCATGACGGACGGAGTACTTTTTCGTAAAGCGCCATTTGATGGATGGTCAAAGGTCGTACTCCGTAGGACCCCCAAAAACCTCGCAGGACGTCCAAAGCAGTGCATCGCATTATACGACGTATTGCATGCACTCGTATTACCAGTAAGCGACACATTCAGTTTGCTCAATCAGGAAACACGACACATTGGCGGGCCCCCGTGCCCTGGCTACCTGCCGTTCTTGTTCGCGCTACTTTGTACCCTGTGCTCTGTGCTCTGTGCTCTGTGCCCGCTCTCGTACTCCGCTCGACCCAGCTAACGAGCCACAGTAACGGGGCGGACACGAGGGATGGGATGAGCGATCGGTAGGATAAGAGCTTTGCAATAGATCTTTGTAAAAGAACGCCATAGTCTTATTCTCCGCCTTCATGGCCTTATCTACCGCCCGGGGGGGGGAGAGGGTTCCGGGCTCTCCGCTCTTGCCATATTTCACACCATGAGAAACCATGTTGATACGATCGGCGTTATGGCATAGCTTCCCAGAAAGGGAGGTGCTTGCTCTCACTAGGCCTACCTATGCGCCTGCCTCTTTAGGCCGAGCTACCAGTGCTCGCAGGCTCCCCGCATCCTGCATTTTTCCTATCTCTCCAAATGGCAAGATGGAGCACCGCCACAAACCCCTCTCGTACAATAAATAATAGTATGATATCACTCGTTGCCGCAAGGTCCCCTCGAGCGGCGTTTATGCGAACGGTGATCGGCAGTGGTGCCGTTCTGGACCTGCCAAGGCACACCAATCGCTTGCCTTCTCATAGCGGACACACCGCATGGGATACGAAGTGGTACTTGCAGTAGTGGAGAGGGTCCGGGAACGTGGTGCTCCTCTTTAGGAAAGTGCAGCTCGTAGCTCTACCCGGTCATTCATCCCACCAGCCCTAGCTCTATTGCCTTCCTATCGTCACTAACAGACAAACAGCTCTTGTCTCCACCCCATTTGACTTGCCGATTACAACAGATGATTTCGCCTGGCATATAATAGCATCGCCTCCCCGTCCACCCTCCCCCAGCATGAAGCAAGCCTCAGAAACGGCACCTAGGATACCTCATTGTCCTATCTGCCTCGTCCCGATCCATTGTTTCAGTGCCGTCGCTCTTTAACTGGAAGCAACATGCGCTGGCAACAGAGTCTCTGGGCTTCGTCCCTCGTGTCGGTGGCATCGGCCGGCCGCAGCTTACGCCATGTCGGCCGATCCGACGACATTTTCGACAATCTTCATATCCGCTCAGACTACAGCCAGCCGGCTGAGCCTCTGCAGCGGCGTGCCACCTCCGATTACATTTTCCTCAACAACAAGACCTCTAGTAAGCGGATGTCTCTGGCCCTGTTTGCTTTATCCTTGTCCTAACACCTTTAAGGCTATGCCGTCAACGGAACTGGTATCCCGGATGTCAGCTTCGACGTTGGCGAGTCCTACGCGGGGTCCCTGCCGATCTCGAGCAATGCTAGCGACGCGAACCAGCTCTTTTGGTGGTTCTTCGCGTCGACCAACGCGGCCTCGTCAAAGGACATTGTGATTTGGCTCAACGGTGGTGTAAGTGCCTTCCGTCTCGTTTGGTGGCACGCGAAGCTCACAGGACCTGTAGCCGGGATGCTCTTCCTTTGAGGGCCTGCTCCAGGAAAACGGGCCGTTCATCTGGCAGTATGGCACCTATTTGCCGGTCCAAAACACCTGGTCGTGGAACAAGCTCGCCAACATTGTCTACATTGAGCAACCCGTCGGCACCGGCTTCTCTCAGGGCACCCCGACCGCCACCGGCGAGGAAGATGTCGGCCAGCAGTTCATTGCCTTCTGGAAGAACTTTGTCGAGCTCTTCTCCCTCCAAGGCTTCAAGGTCTACATTGCAGGCGAGTCTTATGCGTATGTCCACTCTCCACGCTCCCCAGCTGCTGCTCTTGCGTCTTGCTAATAGGGCCAAGCGGCATGTATGTTCCCTACATTGCCGCCGCAATGCTCGACGCCAACGACACCTCGTACTACGACCTCTCCGGCATTCTGATCTACGACCCTGTCGTTGGCCAGAACGACATCCAGAACACCATTGTTGCCACTCCGTTCGTCGATGCCTGGCCGGGCTTGTTCGCCTTCAACGACACCTTCCTCGCCGACATCCACAACCGAAGTGACAGCTGTGGCTACACCGACTACCTGTCCAAATACCTCGTCTACCCTCCGGCAGGCCAACAACCCAACATCCTGCCTGCTCAGGACAGCGATGGCCAGACCTCGACAGACTGCGAAAACATTTACAACGACATTGTCATCGCTGCGATGACCGTGAATCCTTGCTGGGACATTTACCAAGTCGCCACAACTTGTCCCCTGCTGTGGGACGTTCTTGGCTGTACGTAATCCTTCGTTCATGCCGTCCATCGAGCTGCCAAGCTGACATAGTGTCAACGCATAGTCCCGGGCTCCATTGAATATCTTCCGGACGGCGCTCAGATCTACTTTGATCGTGATGACGTCAAGAAGGCTATCCACGCTCCCAACATCACCTGGGAAGAGTGCGCAAGCGTCGATGTTTTCGTCGACGGCATTGACACCTCGCTTCCTTCGGGCCTGCACGCCCTGCCCCAGGTCATTGATGCCACCCAGAACGTCATTATTGGACATGGTGCGCTGGACTTTGTCCTGATCGCCAACGGAACGCTCTTGACTATTCAAAACATGACTTGGGGTGGCAAGCTCGGCTTCCAGTCGCGGCCTACCGAGCCGCTGTATGTCCCCTATCACGACGACCCGATCGAGGGATCGTGGGCCGGCAGCGGTGTCATGGGCACTGCGCACACGGAGCGGGGCTTTACCTATGCGGCTGTCGACCTGTCCGGCCATATGATTCCGCAGTACGCGCCCAGCGTCGCCTACCGCCAACTCGAGTTCCTCCTCGGCCGTGTTTCGAGCCTATCATCTACGGAGCCGTTCACTACTGATTCCAACTACACACAGCCAACTGGCGCCCTCGGAAACGGCAACGCACCACAAGGCTATGCTACTGTCAACACGGCTAACTCGAGCAGCACCACGTCCTGCAGCCTCGCCTCTAAGAGCAGTGCCGTCGTCGTGAGCGGAGCGACGCACCATAATCTCGTGTCCAAGGTAGCTGTACTTCTAGGAGTGGCTGTGGCTACGACGCTCGTACTGTAGTGGGCGAGCACAGTTCGAAATCACATCCTCAAGAAAAGCAAGCAAAAGTTTTCAGGTGGACGGGCCATGGTAGTCAGTAATTCTTGTTTTTTGAGCTATATATAATACACGATATTTTGTGAATTGCCAAATCCTTCCGTACAGTAAATGCCTACCGAGGTAATGACCTTTGAACAAGATACAAAAAATACGAGATAGGGGAGGTTTCGCAGACATACTCATCATACATACACGTCTCAGACACGACCCTTCATTGATCCTTCCAAATCGACACAGGGCGAATAAGAAGTGTGGCACGCAAGCGCGAGCCATCAACCAGAGATTTCCACTCCCCTAGCCACGAGATAATCACTCCTGTCATTGTGTGTTGTCCGTAGATACCCCCCAAAAACGCCATTTGCTTTTCGTCGGTTTGATTTGCCTCGACGCAAGTTGCTTTTCATCCCCGTGTCGCGTTCCCCTATTTTCACCAATGCTTGGCTCGAAAATGAAAATGTGCCGTTTGGGCGACCGGATGGTATTTCACACCTCATCCTCAACGGGCTCGCCTCACGACATCTCAAAGGCCTCGAGGTTTCCCTCCATGGCCCGCCGGCGGAGTTCCAGCACGCCAATGATGCCGGTCTGCCGGAGCCGTTCGAGGATCATGCGCATGCCCTCCCGGCTCTTGCCCAGTTGGTCCTGGGTCTTGGTCGACGCCATCAGCTCGATGCTGCGCTGGATGCCCTTGGCGCCCAGGCCGCTCACCCACCCGGTGCTGAACCAGCCCGAGCGGGCTTCGTCGGCACTGGTCTGCTGCACCTGCTGCTTGAACTGCTGATACCGGTTGTGGCCCTGCTCGAGCCGCTCCCGGATGCGTCCACCTAGCCGCGAGCGGAAAATAACCGTTGTCTCCACGTCCGTCGTAGCATTGGCGCTGGCGCCGGTGCTGGCCGCCGGCGCCTCATTCAGCGCTGCCGACACCATCGTCGGCACCGTCGTGTAGGTCTGCTGCTCGATCACCGACAGAATGCCGGTGTAGTTGAGGTTGCGGCTCTCGGAGCGCATCCAGCCCTCGCGGATGTCAATCACGCTCGTCTCGAGAATGTACGAGGCCTTGTCCGTCATGCCACCCGTCACGCTGGTCGGCAATAGCTTTAGCACAGCTTTGGGCAACCGCGACTTCTTCAGGTGGATTCGTGTCGTGTGTAGGCGGCCCGTCTCCGGGTCCACACGACTGTCGATGGTGTCGGTACTGAGCACATGTCGGGCAAACGGGTTGAGCTGTGGCGAGCAGTAGCGTAGAAAGTAGGCCAAGGTGACGGTCGGGAAAGGGTGCGAGTAAATGTCGTTGGTCGTGTGCGTGAGAACCATCTTTGGATCCGGTAGTCGACGTCGTCGTAGGGAAATAGAGCGTGTCAGAGGGTGGAGGCAGCAGCCGAGGTAAGCAGTGAGGTCGCAGCCGCAGACAAGTGTAAAGTGGGAGAGCTTGAAATATCAGAGGCTCAGGAGGCCAAGGCCGTTGCAAGGGCACTTGTCATTGAGAAAGAAACTGGGGACTAGGGACAAGTAGGCAACGGGGGCCCGGTCTTGGTCGTGGGGGAGGGGGGGCTCAGTCGAATGCCCTTAACAGAAGAGGGATGGGAAGAAGGAGGAAGAGCGTCGTGAAGGCGTTGCGAAAAAAAAGTGGGAGCGGCGAAAACGGTGGAGACTAGAAAAGTGCTATGGCACCACGGGGATTGGCGAACCGGTTTAACAGTCGGAGGTTGCGGCAGCAATCAGGCGCTTTTTGCGGTTTGTAGCAAGATTTTTGATGCAGTGCGAGGTAGCATAGGCTTCGTGGCCCAGAAAATCAAGAGAGCAAAAGAGGGGAAGACATTTTGGGAAACACACGATCGGTCGGACCATTTGCAGGCAGGACATTACTTTTGCGTTTCTATCGCCCGCCGTTTCGCCCGGTTTCCCCAAACTCCGAGTTAGCGCTCTGACCAATCATTGCTTGGATAATCGGCCCAGGTGTGTGGACGACGTCACGCGGCAACTTCCCCTGAGTCAGCTGGATGGCAAAATCGAACATTACATCACGCACATGCTTTCTTCTCCCTTGCTGCCTCTTCAGGCTTGCCATTCCATAGGATTGACAGGACATGAGGCAACCTTGGACGATCGCCCTCAGAGGTAGTATCATCGGAATTGAAATTTGCCGATTGCTCTGCCGAGGCCTTATCCCCGATCCCATTGGACAATCTGCTTTGGCACGTGACCAGAGCGTTACTTCTACCACGTGACTTTAATTGGCTTACTTATTGTAGTAAATCCTTTTCCGTCCCCTTCTCCCTTATTCTTCTCCTCTTTGTAACAGTCTTTGTCTCGACATATCTTCCATCGACGTGGAAGACATTAACGCATCGAACCTGTCTCCCGACACTTTTTTTCATCGAGAATTTTGTGTCTATTCTCTCTTCCTCGTGTTTTCTTTACCCACTCCCAAAGACTTGGACGAGACGGCGCGCATTGCGGGTGGCTTTCGAATCGTCCCAGAGTTCAACGAGCTGCGCGATTGGCATCTCGACGATTTCCGATCACTGCGCCCGTGTCTGCTGGGGGTAGACTGTAAACGGTTTCTGTGCTCTTGACTCTTTGAGGTAAAGGGCTAGTGTTTGCTCAATAGGGAGACTCGATCCTGGCGTGCGAGAGATTCAGAGGCTGCTATTGTGGAGGAACAACAGCATTTCTTACTCTCTTTGTGACTTCATTCCTCGCTTTCTCTTCTATTTTAAGATACACTTTAACGGCCAATCGAGCGTTTGCTTGAAGCCTCTGTACTGCTTCGGTGTCTTGCTTTGTTTTCCTTTGTTTCCATGAATACCAACCAGAAATTGATTTGACTATTCCACTACATTCCACAAGTTGAAATAAGAGGAAGCGGTCCGACAATTCCCAAGAAAAAGACAAGAAGGCGGGGACAGAAAATCAAAAACAGGATCAAAACGACCTTGTCACTACATCACTACGACCAGCTTACTCGACTTCCATTGCTTACCCTCCCTCTACCACTCACAGTCGCCCACGTTCAAAAATAACATTGACAGCAAGCGACTCGATTTCACCCTACACCTGGAAGAAGCACCACCGACTGCGAGTTTGTTTTTGGACAGAGCCTGTGCAGGGCATCACGACCAGTCGATTCATTCCCGGCATACGCCTGACGCACCACGATGTCGTCCTCGGTATATTTCAAGTTCAAGTCGCAAAAGGAGCCGACGCGGGTGGAGTTTGACGGCACGGGTATCTCGGTGTTTGAACTCAAGCGGGATATCATCCTCAAGAGCGGTCTCGGAGACGGCACCGACTTCGACCTTGCCATCTACACAGAAGACGGCAAAGAGGAGTACGACGATGACACGACGATTATTCCACGATCTACGACGGTTATCGCGCGGCGCCTGCCGCCGATGAAGCCTGGCGCTGGCCGTGCGGCGCGATATGTATCCGGCAAGATGCCCGCGAATGCAAAGAATGCATCTCGGCGGGAGCAGACGGCCAAGGCGACGGCCAAGGCGACCTCGAATGCGATTGAGCAGATGAACAATGCCATGACGGAGGAGGACAAGCTGGCTGCCATGTTCGCGGCGCAGTCGGAGCAGTGGAATGCGCAACAGGAGGAGATGTCACAGTGAGTCACAAGTCATCACATCGTGCCGTTGGCGATTTTATTGAGTACACAGACTAACGCGGACACTAGCCAAACTCCCATTATCAAATCGGGCAACCGACGTCCAGCTAATGTACCGGACCACGACCCTCCGCAAGGCTATATATGCTACCGCTGTGGCGAGAAGGGCCACTGGATTCAGCTATGCCCGACCAACGACAACCCGGAATTCGACAACCGGCCGCGGGTGAAGCGAACGACGGGCATTCCGAGATCTTTCCTGAAGACGGTCGACAAGGCCGCTGTGCTCGCCCAGGCCGCGGACGAGGACACCAAGGCACCGTCGGGCATCATGGTCAACGCCGATGGCGAGTTCGTGATTGCTGAACCGGACAAGGCATCGTGGGAGAAGTTCCAGGCCCAGACCAAGTCTGCCGCTGCCGCCCAAGAGGTAGCGGCGCGTGCAGACAAGGAGCTGCAGGAGATGGGGTTGGAGTGTCCCATCGACAACAAGCTGTTTCTAGAGCCAATGAAAACTCCGTGCTGTGGGAAGACATTCTGCAACGATTGCATAACGAACGCGCTTTTTGAGAGCGACTTCGTCTGTCCTAGTTGTCAGGCCGAGGGCGTGCTAGTCGATGATTTGAAGCCGGACGACGAGGTGGAGGCGAAAATTCGGACGTACCAGAAAGAAAAAGAGGCCAACCAAAAGAAGGCCGAGGAGGAGAAGGATGGCGGCGAGGAGGCCGCGAAACAGTCTCCCAGCATGGCGGCGGCGACACCACCGGAGGGCGAGAACCAAGGCAGGAATTCGCCCTTGAATAAACTGTCAGGACCGGCGGCACCCGCAAATGCGCCGTCGCCCGCCGTATCGCAGCAGTCTGGATCTGATGGTGGCGCCTCCTCGGCGACCGGCCAGGCCAATCCCAAGAAGCGGCCAGCAGAAGACGAGCCCGAGGGACCGGTGATTCCCAAGGCGCCCAAGGCGATGCAACAGCAGCAGCAGGCACAACAACAAGCGATGCAGCAGATGGCCAACAGCATGAACGGGTTTGGCATGCCGGGCATGCCTGGCATGCCGGGCATGCCGGGCATGGGAATGCCGAACATGGGCATGGGCATGATGCCGTTTGGGGGAATGCCGATGAACTTTGGCATGGGCGGCATGGGCATGGGCATGGGCAATATGAACATGATGAACCCGATGATGAACGGAATGGGAATGGCGGGGATGGGGATGATGAACGGCAACGGGGGTGGCTTTGGCGGCGCCAACAACTTCCAAGCGGGCTGGGGGCCAATGGGCATGGCTGGCGGAAACGGCTTCCAGCAGGGCTGGGGCAACGGAAACGGCAACAGCAGCGGCAATGGGAACGGGAACGGAAATAGCGGAGGCTACGGAAACGGCGGATTTGGCCAGCAGCAGCGCTTCAACAACTTCCAGAATAACAATGTGGCCAGTGGAAACAGCATGGCCAATGAGGAGGAGAACGGCGAGGAGGAGGATGCGTATTTCCGCAAGCCCATCAACCCTCACCGGCACCTGAACAAGCCGAAGCGGGTACGGCCGAGCGACTACCGCGAGCTGTGAATGGAAGTGGTGCCAATGGCCGTCAGCGACTGCCAGTGACTGGCCAGGTACAGTCGCCGCAACGTGCGACAAGAGCATGGGACGGAGTTTGGATGTATTGGATTTCGGGCATGTTATTGGGAATTGTCTGCGCATGTGTACGTGCATTATCTGCGGCATCGTATATAGTTTGAACATGAAAAAGTCAAGTACACAAAACACGATACATCTCAAGTGCAAGACCGGAAATGGAACAGTGTGGAACAACGTGTGAATACAGTAATGTCCACAGTGCGCCTGAAATTTGCAGGTTTGCTTCCTGCCGATTCTCTGGCTTTCACCCGAGGAACGTGGGGAAAACGGCCGCACCTGGACTCTAGGCGCGACACTCGGAACTCTGCAGAGCACTGCGTCCTGTACGCGCTCCTCTTCCTACCAGAATGCTGCCCACTGCCCGCCTGCTGGCCTCAGCCGCCCGGCCACGAGCTGGGCTGCGGCCGCCGCCCATGGCGATTCTCCCGCCGATTCCGCTGTATCGGCGACTGCTACGGGCACACCGCAAGTATCTGCCCCACGAAATGCGGCTCCTCGGCGACGAGTACGTCAAGTCGGAGTTCCGGGCGCACCGGAAAGTCGACAACCCGGCACATCTGGTCCGTCAACTTTTGTCATTTTGGTCAATTTTGTCATTTTTTTGCGCGCGCCTGCATAAAGGCGTGCTGACTTGCTGGCATGCTGTTGTGCTGACAATCGCGCAGATTGGCTTCCTCACAGAGTGGCAGCTGTATGCGCAAAAGGTAGAGGGCGACTCGTGGGTGGGCGAGAAGCTGGACCCGGTCAAGGTGGCCAAGATGAACGGTAGGCTACAGTCTCTGGGACCTACGAGGTGTCGTTTTCGTCTAACACACGCAGACCAACAAATCGGGCAGATGTACGAGCTGATGGACGCCATTAGAAAGCACCGGAACGGGGAGCCAGGCTCGGGCGACGAGAGCGGCAGCGCATGACACGATGTGATTCTGTGTGTAGCTGATTGTATTCGAGTGACGACTGGGTATAATTCTAGAATATCGGAGAAAAACAGTGAAAAACGCCAAAACGGCCTTCCTTTACTCCTTGTCCAGCGTCTTGGCCCTGGCCGACTTGACCCATTCCTTGTCGACGACGCTCACATGCCTGACGTAATTTTTGGTGGTAAACACATTCTGGATGTACATGATGCTCTCGGTCTTTTCACCGTGGATGACGCTGGAAGGGTGGATCTGCAGCGTGTGATTGCCGACGGTGGAGGTGTAGCTCTGATCAGCGCCGAGGGAAGCCGTCTTTGCGGCGAAGCCGAAGAGGAAGCACTGGAGGAGCGCGTCGGTCTTTTCGGGGGAGAGGGGGGTGAATTCCTCTTTATCGAGGTCCTTGCCCGCGTCCGGCTCGAGGAGCTTCTCCTGGACGAGCATGCGGCGCATCTGGAGGCGGATACGGACGGCCTGATTGAGGTTGCGGAGGTGGAGGCGCCGCTCGTGGCACCACGTCTTTGCGCGGTTGGCCCGTTTGATGCGGGCAAAGCGGCGGAGGGTTGTGAGGTAGGAGAGCAGGTCGCCCTCGCGGCGGAGGAGTTCATTGCGGGCGAGCTCAATGGCCTCGCGGTCTTCGTCGTCGCCCTCGGTCTGGAGGCGGAGGAAGAGCGAGTCGCCGGCGGTGAGACAGGCGACCACGTCGACGGCCTCGAGCAGACAGTCGGCGTCGACGGCGGCGAGCAGCACGCGGCCAAACTGGCACGAGACGGGCAGGCGGGCGACGGTGCGGCCCTCGGGGGTGATGGCGCCGTTTTGGTCAATGGCGCCGAGGCTGTAGAGCATCATGGCGGCAGCCTCGGTGGCCTCGAAGCTGGGAAAGTCGGGCAGCGGCAGGTCCCACCAGCAGGGGATGTTGCGCGAGGCCAGCTGGAGGGAGGCGTCGAGCGTGTCGATGCGCAGCACCTCGGGAAGCTCGGTGGCGGCAAACTCGGCAAAGGTGTCCTCCGTGTAGAGGCGATAGCACGTGCCGGGGGCCTCGCGGCCGGCGCGGCCGGCGCGCTGCACGGCCGACGACTGCGCAATGGGGTCGATCATGAGCGTGTCGATGCCGATGGAGGCGTCGTAGCGCTTGCACTTGTGCTTGCCGCTGTCAATGACAAAGCGCACGCCCGGCACCGTCACCGACGTCTCGGCCACGTTGGTCGCCAGGATGATCTTGCGCGTCATGGACTGTCTCGTCGGCTGCAGCGCGCGCTCCTGGTCCTCGAGCGCCATCTGTCCGTAGAGCGGGAACACGGCCAGACGCGGCACGTTGGACGGCAGCGAGGCTGTCTCGTCGGCCAGCAGGCCCGTCACATTCTCAATCTCGTCCTGGCCGGCCAGAAAAACAAGCACATCGCCCGGCAGCGGCTCTTCTGTGTTGATCCGCAAAACGCGCTCGACAATCGCCACGTCCAGCTTTGGCACTTTCATCGGGCTGTGCACTATGCGGACCGGGAACTGACGGCCGGGGATGCTGAGAATCTTGACCCGGACTTTTGCCGGGGCCAGGATCGGGTCTGATGCTGTCGCCGTCACGATCGGGGTAGTCGCAACTGCCGCACCTTCCGTCTCCGCTGTCGCGGTCGAGACCTCGTCCGGTATCTCGAAAAACTCTTGGAATTTGTTGACTTGGGCCGTCGCGCTCATGACCACCACTTTGAGACGCGTGGCTTTGCGCGGCTGGTCGCCCGTCTGAAGCTGCCGCAGGAAACCGAGCAGGAGATCGGCGTTGAGGCTGCGCTCGTGCACCTCGTCCACAATGACGGCGCTGTATCGCTCCAGCGCCGGGTCGGACAGCATCTCCTTGAGCAGCATGCCCTCAGTCATGTACTTGATGCGAGTCCCCGAGGGGATCTTGTAGTCGAACCGGACTGAGTATCCGACCAGGCCCTGGGTGTTCGCCCCCAGCCACCCGGTCGGCAGCGGCGTGCCCATCTCCTCGGCCACCCGGTAGGCGAGGGAAGTCGCCGCGATTCGCCGCGGCTGTGTCACCGCGATCAAGCCCTTGCACCACGGCTCATCGTGCAGAAACTGCGGCAGCTGCGTGCTCTTGCCCGATCCCGTCTCGCTCGACACGATCACCACGTCGTGGTCGCGCAGCGCCTGCCGAATCTCCGCCCGGTGGCTCACCACCGGGAGCGACAACCGTGACTTGAAATATTCCCGCTTGCCCGTCAGGCTGCGATCTGCCGCCATATCTGCGGCACTGCGACGTTTCTCTGCGGTTTCCTTCCGCTTTCCTGTTTCAGCCTTCTCGGACATCTTTGAGAAACTGAATTTTGGGAAAGGTGGAAAAGTCCCCACAGTAGTTTAGTCCAAAGTTTTCGGACGTGGGGTAAGCTTTCCTAATTGGTAACAAGTACAGGGACATAATTGGCTGTACAGTAATACACCCACCAGAAGCCAGGCCACGATCTTTGTACCCGTGATAGAGCGAACCCCTCGTCCATTGACTGGCGCTCGTGGGGTCTCGCTGTATTGCAGGTGCCATCTTCCTTCAAAAGCGTGCAAGGCACGCCACAGTAGAGGGGGAGTTGAGAAAAAATAACGCACAACAGTGTGAAAACGCCATACTCGTCGCACAGGCTACGAAATATACAAGCTTGATGCCCGCCCACGTTCGCGAACGTCGAAAGTTTTGGGGGAAAGTACACATGACTACTAAGGGGATGGAGGGCTGTAATTGAATACGTTTTGAGTGTAGGGTTGCTCATCAGCCAGTCCGCCAGTTCGCCAGTCAGTCTACAACGCAGCCAGCTAGCAAAACCCACAGCAAAATTTGCATAGTAGAAAACAGAAACGCAGAATAGCAACACGTACAAACGAAACAAAGGGTAGACGCGGTTGACGCTAAAAACCATCGTACAGGGCTACAAAATACATAAGGAGACCTGTTAAGCCGTCAGACTTGTGACTGATTGGGACTAGTCTCTTCTACGAGCACGAGTACAAGTAGGAGTATATATTCGCATGGAGTTTTTATTCTTAAACATAGTCACTTTCGTTTACCCTTAACTTTAACGGGCTTTAGGACCACAATGACCACCTCAATAAACTGTGGCGCCCGCTCTTGCTTTGAAAGGGCGGCCTACAAGTCCTCACGACCACTGTTACGACTCTAACTAATGCCTTTGAATGCTTATATTACCTTGCATCAATATTATTAACGACGTAGACTGTTTTCGTCCGGCGGACCACAGGCCATCCAATGTACTTATTATGACTGCAGGTCATCCAATATATCTATGTAGAATCTATGCGACCATTCACTACTATCCACTCAGACCAGACTAAAACCGATACGTGCAGCTTGTCATTCAAATCGGCCTTGACCTGACCGGTGATAATAAGTTCTTGGGCCATGGCTTCGTGCCCATTGTAAGCAGTTGAGTGTAGCGGTGTATTGTCGTTATTAGCTCTCGAACCGGCGTTCGAACCAACTGCCAACAGTAGCTCTACCACAGTTGCATTCCCGCATGCGGTGGCTAGAGAGAGTGATGTCTGACTATGAAAGTTTCCGAGCCCTTCGGGCATGCACAAGGTGTCTGACAGTCGCTACCTCTACTCTGCATCTTACTCTATACTACTGTCGGATCACTCTACGCGATCCGACGCAGTATCTACTATAGTACTTAGTTCCCTCTTTCTGGAAGGATCTCTTATCCTAGCTATTAAGAAGACCAGTTGCGTTTGTCAATTAAGAGTACTATCGACTGCCAGACCAAAATCTAACAATATCCACCAGAAATATTGTTGAAGAGTCTTCCCAGCCCTTGCACGTAATCGTCAAAAGAAGTCTTTTTCCAGCCAGCAACGGACTTCTTTTTTATACACATGAAATCATTGGCCGCAACTTGAACGTCTGCATAGCCCCGCCCTCTGCATTAAGCCATTGCATTCCATCAATGGATGGACTCTGTGGCATACCGAAATGACCACGGCTGCCCCGAGCGCAAACAACTAGGCCCTTATACGTCCTGTGATCCTCTTCCATGGCTTCGTACGTATTGGTTAATGCCCCTGAACACTTTTTGAGCAGGTACTTATTAGAAGTAAAAAGTCGGGGAAAACGCTCCTTCGCGAATGGGTTCTCGTAAGTATTTTAGCTGCATTATTCTCCTTCTATAAGAAAATCAAGCAGATAATTCATAAGCGCCTCAAAACTGGCGCCCTCTTCTAAGCCTGAATGTTGAGGCTTATACAGAGGAGGTAGGGCGTGTGGAATGACCTGGGCCAACAATTCACGGAGTGAGTCAGTACCTTTGACGAAGATACAATGCACTCTCTGAGACAGAGGCTGACGCCCTGATTTACGAAGTCACCCATTCCGTTAGTAGGGCTGCCGAGAAATTTCGACTTTTTGGGCTTGCTTTACGTCCTGAGGTGTCGCGTTGTGAAACAGGACCATGAACGTTGGCACTGCAATGCCACCTGGCAGGGCAACTACTCGGAAGACGACCAGGAACAAACTACTTAAGCCCCGCACACGTCGGTGAACACTCGCTGCGTTTGACGAGGAAAGGGTGTGACCCTGCGTGGCTGCTTCTGGCAAATTTGCCTGCATGTGCCTCTTTTCGACACGTGACGGAAAAACCCTTCAAGTTGGCTCTGGAAGCGGCAGCCAAAAAGTGTACGGAGTACTCCGTACAGTATGTGATAATTGCGGGGTGCTTCAGTGCTTCGGTGCCCCAGCGAAGAAAGGCGAGTATGGAAACGGTTAGCCGGCGAGCCTCCCCTGCAGCATGTTGTCAACCACCAGCTGCAATCCGAACGTACGGACGGAGGACGTCTACAGTACTGGTGCGCGCTCTCGCCAAGCGTCACCGAAGCCGCGGGTCGACCGGTCTTCGAACTCGCACCAACACCAGCCCCTCGAGCGAGTGCCGTCGACGATTGGCCGACTCACCCACCTCAGGGTCTGCAGCAGCCTGCATGGCCTGGCCAATCAGCTGTGCAGGACCGCTGGTCTCTCTTGAGGCTGCACCTCGCCTGCCCCTCCTCCGGCGGACCCCGCCTCGAACATACAGATGTTCCAGACGAATCCCGAAAAGAACGCAACGAGGCGGTCTTATTCCTCGCCCCTCCTAAACGCACGCGGCCTTTGCACAGACCGTCGCAGTTGGTTGTGGCCGTCGTGCGCCAGCCGCCAATACGAGAGCGTGCGTCTTCTGCACTCTCCGGAATATACGAGGCCCGACTCGTACTTGTGCTCTCTCGTATCTGTCTGACCTTTCTTTTTTTTTTTGGCCCCATGCGCGCATACGGGTCGCCGAAGCTGAATCTGCATCCGGATGGAGAAATCTGCACCCCTGCGTGACTAATCGACCGACGCATGCAGAAGAAAGGAGAAAGAGGAAATGACCAAAGGAGACTTTGGTAATAAAAAAAGTACAAAAAGGCACAAAAGCAGTAAAAGCGCCATTGAAAACAGCCATACCCCATCCTCCTAGAGTGCCCTCATTACAATGGCAGAAAAGGACGTAGGCCAGAAATCGGGTGGCAGGAAACTCCCATTCGGGCCCTTGGATTCTTCTAGTTAGCGGGGTGGCGCCGAGTCGCCCCAGCGCGCATTATGACTCGTGCGCAAGGCCCGCTAATGCAGCTGAAGCCCGTCTAGTGGGGCCAATGAGGAAAAGAACAGAGGACCGGCCCTTCTCTGGCCTGCGCTTCCCCCACTGCCCAGTAGCGCACTGTACCGCTACCATTTTCCCAGTGTCCCCCGACGACTGCTCTCACCAGCGTGCCTGCCTCCTTTTGTCATCTCTTACGTCGCACTCTTCGTCTTTCCCTCGTGGCTTCCCCCGTCTAGCTCTCCAGCCTCTTTTTGCAGTGTTTCGCAATCTTTTTTGTCGTCCGTCCATCTGTTCAGTTTCTGCCCTCTTTTTTTTTGCTCTATCCACCTTGGACCTGCCCCTATCCCGCCAACCACCCTTCCGGCCCGAGTCCGCTACACGTCTCCCCGTTTGCTATGCGCTGGAATGCGACAGCACTCTCGGACCTGACGAATATGTGATTGGTGAAGCTCGATTTCGCCCCCCTTCCAGACGATCAGAAGCCTCAGCCTACCTCGTCGCCCAGCTCTGTCTGCATACGGCGACAACACGCAACCCTGTCACCGGGCGGGCTGACCTGCCTCTTTTCTGTTGAGCCAACCGAACTCATTTCACCCTTCGCCCTGGGGCCAAAGCGACGAACGAGGAGCCAGGAAATACTGCTGCACGGTCACACTGCTTCTCTCCCGCTCACACCATTCTGCTCCCTTTCTGCCTCCTCGTATCCTGTTTTTGTCTTGGCTTGCTTTTGCGACCCCCGTGTCCCAACGCGCTCTCCCTGCGGTGCTCTTGAACCCAGCTCCTCTCATGGCTGGGGGCTGTCTACTCGTGCCACTCCTCTACCTCTGAATCAAACCGTCTACGATTATCTTGGCCTCTGCCACCTCCGACAGCTGCCCTCTTCACCTGTTGTACGACCTCCAGCCGACAACGACCCTGTCCCGCGCCCCTCCCTTGTCTACCTGGCCTCTACACCATGCACTACAGGATGATCTCTACGTTGCCATCGATTCAAACATAGGGGACGGATCACTGTTGTCGCGCCGCTTCTGTCGGTCCGAACCGAAATGTCGGCTAGCTCAGAGGCGATGCTGGCGCCGGCCGCCCGGCGCGGTCCTGCCGCCAACGGCGAGCCGTCGCCCCAAGTGTCCCCAGCAAGCCACCCGCTGCTATTCAAGAAACACAAAGTACTACCGCATCCACGGAAGGATGTCTCCTACGCCGGGCCCCGGGCTGCCCGTCTTGCGACGCCCACCAAAAAACAGGACGCGACGGCCGCGACGGCCGCTGCTCTCAATGGCGCGCTATCCGAGTATGCCTCGTTGGCCGGCTCTCAGGCGCATAGTTCCCACGTCCACAAGCAATACTCTACGAGAGGCGGTCCTGATCTGCCGCCGACCCCCCCAGCACATTCCAGGAACTCATCCTCATCCTATTCCGCGCTGCCGTCAGCCTCTACTTGTGTGCAGAGCCCAGAGCGGAGCGCCGAAGATGTCCGGATCAAGCCACCTCTACCGACGACACCCACGAAACAGATGAGCCCCCCGACACCGGATGTCACGCCGCCCAGCGTTTCCGAGCTGGAGAGTCACGCGAAAGGCACGCCTATTCGCGCTGTTATGCGAGAACTGGAGCTGTCCAAAGGCACGAATGATTCCCGGACCGAGTCGTTCAAAACTGCAAGGGAAAACCCGTCATCGGGCGATGACGACGATAACGATGGCCACTCCACTCTGCGGCCTGTTGTCCCCTCGACCAGGACGTCCGCCAGCACTGTTCGTCGCATTTTCATATCGGCCGGTGCCGAGGAAGCTTCGAGGGCCGGAAGCGACCCGGATGCAGCTGCGAAAGACGGCGGCACAGAAATGCGAGGGCCGAAAGCTGTCGGATTGGGTCTCGGCTTGGAGTCTAGCCCTGAAGAGACGCCGACTTCAAAGTCAAGACGTGATTTTGGCAGTTTCGACGGCGAGTGGGGCGTCTCCGGAAATGATGAGGTGGTGCAGGAATGGGACTACAACCTGGATCGGAATGTTGTCGTTCGGAAGCACCACGAACTGCCCCGAAGCACGGTCGCCAGTCAGCGAGAAGGGGTGCTCGAGGATGTCACTGTGTCCCCAACGAATGCCACACGAGCCGTCCGATCCATGTCGCTTCCAAAGCGAATCCTCACCTTTTCATCACCAGCCGAGAGCTCCGAACCGCCCAGACTGCCACGACAGCCTCCAAGAGAACAGCAGCCGTTAGCATCGGCCGCGCCAATCACTGCACATATGGGCTCCATTGCCAATTCGTCGGGCAGCGAGAACCGCCGCGTCTCAACCATCTCTTCCAAATCCACCACCTCTACCGTGGTCGAGGCCTACCTGGTTGACGCCCCGCTGCGGCGCCGGCAGACGCTGCGCCACGTCAAGAAGCAGGTGGCGCTTCGTGATTCCATTTCCGACATGTCGCCCGTCAGCTCGGCGCCGACGTCTGTGCTGGATGAAGGTGGCAAGCAGCAGCCGCGACGGCCGGTGTCCGGCCGGTTCAATGCCCACCGACAAGACAGCATGATGTCCACCCAATCTGCTGCCAGTGTGTCGAGCCGCAGCGCCAGGCGCGAGATTTGGAAGGCCGGTGCCATCCCAGTGATTGTTGTGCCGGATCGGCGATCGTCTATGCGGTCGACGAGCAGGGAACCATCGCTGCGCTCGACAAGCAGCCGCCGATCGAAGAGGAGCCAGAGCGTGCGCTCCGTTCCTACCTCGCAGTTCTCTGGATCCAGGGGTAGGGGCTCCTCTCGTGCGGCGTCATCCAGCCGGCACAGGAGCCGCGCCTACTCGGAATCGGATGGCTCGGCACCGGGAGACCAGCGGACCATGGATTATCCTCCGACAGTACCGAGGCGGTCGTCGTCCTTGTCTGCCCCGACGAGCAGGAACACGTCCCGGAGCGGATCGCTGACCACCGAGAGCGTCAAGGCACATGCAGAGCTCTTGCAGTCGAAGCTCCAGGCACGGGAGGAGCAGGAGCCCCTGCCACTGCCCCAGCACTCACATGCAGATTCGCCAGCAGAAGCAAACTCGGCGATGGAACCCGAGATCAAAATCCTGCCGGCGCCGGAGCCTACGAGAGCCGTGAATGGAGAATCGTTACTTGAGGTCCCCACCGCCCTGCCCAAGGTCAACGTGAAGCAAACTATTACCCTTACGCCTGGGCACCACGAGGCAGGTGATGGCGATGCGCACCACTATCTCATGCAGTTCGATCCCAGGATGAGCCCGGTGAACCAAGGAGACCTGGCTACGTTCAACAGACACCTGTCGCCACATAACACACCGTTCTCCATGGCCTCCATCGACACGGCAACTTCGCACCACTCTCATGCCGAGGTATCAGAAGCCATGGCGGTAAATATTTACGCGCACCAGAACACATCCATTCTGATGGTGGACCACTCGACGCGGCAGTCAGAATGCTCGTCCGAGTCTCAAGACAGGACGACCGAGTCTACGAGTACGAGCAGCAGCGAGTCCACAGTGGAAACGTCTCAGTGGCCCGCGTCTCGACCTGGCCGCAACTCCATCAGGAGATCACCCAGATCGGTAAGACGTGGGATTAAGATGCCAGGACGTGGGGTGGTGGCGGACAAGGGTCCCGTGACTCCTCCTCACCCAATCTTCTCCATGGACGACGTGGACTCACCATTGCGAAACCCGCGGGCACCGCCGACGCCTCCCGCGATTCACTTCATCCCTGCGACGCCGTCTGGGATGACCCCGGCATCGGAGAAAGAGGATCAGCTGGGCAACTACAGCGAGTTTCAAGACAGGCCCAAGCAGAAAGTCTCGACTGTTCTCCGACAGGTTCTGAGCCGGCGACAGCGCAGTGAGTATGGGCCGTCCGCCAGCAGGACGACAGGACTCCGCGAGCGCACGATGTCGTGGAAACGAAGCGTGAAAAGGAGGGCCTCAATGCTTCGGCGGTCCGAGTCGGTGGACAAGGGCAGAGCCATAAAGGACGACTCTGAACCTGCGGAAGAAGACAAGCTTCACCCGTTCTGGCGGCCGGCGTCTTTCTACCAAGGGGACGATATTGAGTATATGCGCGACCATGACGACAATGAAGAGGAAGAGGAGGAGGCTTATTACCGTTATCCACCGATCGACAACCGTCCGCATGCTCGGCGGCCAAGCGTCAGCTTACGGATGAAGAGGAAATTTGCAATTTTGCCGCTAGACGACGAGGATAGCTCGTACCTAGCGACGAGTGACGAGGGTGCAGAGCGACGGACGGTGCGCCGCACGCCCAGCGGCAACCTGCGCGTGATGAGGCACCGGTCGAGTGGCGAGTCGACAGATGGGGCGGCGACGTCGGACGACAGCCGGCCGCGCACGGCGCCGCAGCAGCAAGACGGACCAGACGGCTTCTGGCGGTCACGGTCGTTTTTGAAGAGAAGAGAGAGTGTGGTAAAAGGGGCAGGTGAACGGAACGGCCGAGACGGCGAGCGATCGATGACATTCCCGCGCATCAGCAACAAGTTGGGCGAACGCAGCCTGAAGTCGATTCCACGGCGGTTCAGCGAGCGGCGGCGAGAGAAGCGGAGCAACGAGCTGCGACAGAAGATCAGCGGACCGCAGGTTGTGCGCGACGGCATCGGCGAAGTGATCCGGCGCTCCAACTACCGGGACGCCTATACGCAGGCGCAGTTTCACGGCGAGACTGCCGCTTACTGATGACGGTCATGCCCGTGACGTTTTTATTCTGTTTTTTATTCTGTTTTTGGAACAGGAGACGAAGAACCCATGAGATACGAAACGCTTGTGTTTGCTTGTTTGACCTGTTTGATTTGTGCTTGATTTTATATTGCTTTATCTTTTCGTTTTTGATTTTGCTGCTGCTCGCTTGGGCACATGCCCTTCGTTCAGTTTCCATGATGCATTTCTACGACATTCATGAGACACGTGGAAAGCGAATATCGCTCACACTGGGCCTGGAGTTCTTTTCTATTCACTGTTGCAAACGGCTGTCCTCTTCAGATCAAGAAGGTTTACTAGTTGGCTTTTTTTAATGCAAGACGGCGGAAAGGCAGTCCGGAAGGCTCTCCTTTACACCCGCCTGTTTTGCGGGAATGTGCCCAGAGTACTTTGTCCCGTCTGCATCTCCCGAGTGTCGTTTTTATTTTTATATCTTCACAGGGCCAAAAGAAAGAAAAGCACGCCGGATTAGATTGCTAGTATTTTGTATGATGTGTCCTTGCCAAAACGCCGTATCCCACCCTGATGTCCAATTGATATACACCTGGCGTCCGGTTGTCGCCAAAAGACCGCTGCCCACAGACGCGAACAGAGGACAGCAGAAAAGCACAAGTAAATCGAAAGATATCTGTGGTACAGCGAGCCGACGATCACCGCTGCTCTGCGCCCTGAAGAGACGACGGTGCACCGGGGGCGCCCGGGGGTAAGAAAGGCGGCGGAAAGGGGGGAAAGCCCTGCTGGCCGGGGCCGGTTGGTGGCATGCCGGGGAAGCCGGGGAAGCCGGGGGGGAGGGCAGCGCCGCCCTGGCCAGGCAACGGGAAGGGAAACGGCGGCATGCCTTGGGCGGGCGATCCGTTGGGACCATTGGGGAACAAGGGTGGCGGAATGGGCAGGCCGCGGCCGGCACCGTTGGCTGGGTTGTTAGAAGGGGAGAGACAGACGCAGAGACGCAATAATGCAGCAGACTAGACGTACCCAAAAAGGCCGGTGGCGGAGGCAGGCCGGCGCCGTTGAAGCCCGGGATGGGCGGAGGAATGCCGCCGGGGAAGTTGAACGGCAGTGGCGGCGGGATGCCACCGGGAAGGAAGCCGGAAGGGGCGCCGCTGGGGCCGGTCGGGATGTTGCCTCCGGAGCCGGGGGGGCCCGGGAGACCTCTGTTGGCGCCGGGACCAAAGCCCATGGGGCCGCCGTGCATAAAGGGCGGCCGTCCAGCGCCGAAGCCGCCACCGGGACCGTTGCCGAAGCGGGCTGCGAATCCGGGTTGGTTCTGGGGGAGCATGGGGTTGGCATGGGCCTGGCCCTCGGCGGCGTAGGAGGAGGTGATGGAGTCGATGACGGACTGGGCCTTTTCGTGGCCGATTTCTAGTAAAGGGGGGAAAAAGAGGTCAGAAGCCGACGGCAAGAGGATGAAAGGGACACGGCAAGGCTTACGCTGGTAGTAGTCGACAACATTGCGGAGGTGATTGCGGCCGCTGTTGTGGGCCTTGCGCACGCTCATGGAGTCGTGCGTGAGGTAGACATCGCAGTAGTCGCCTGGGGAGCGTGTCAGCAGAGAGGGGAAAGACGGCAGATCAGGTCCGGGGAAAGACGGCTCGATCGATCGCGCGTCAAGATAGGTTGCAAATCGACGTACAAAAAACTGGGCACGTTAGCAGGAGCAAGCAAAAATAAAGACACAGCAGCAGCAGGGGGGGCTCCAACATTTGGGCATCGTGGACGCGGGGAGGCCTCGCAGAGAAGCCGGGCGGTCGGATGTCTGTGGGGGGGAAAGTGAGGTCGCGAGAGCTGGTTTCGCGATGACCGCGGCGCAAAAAATAGGACGCTGGCAATATCGAGTAACGACTAGGCAGGATGGCCCCCAGGCCAAAAAAGAGTAGAGTCACGTGCCGATGTGCTGCCTGTTCCAGAACGGCTTAGCGCAACCGAATTTCAGGGGAGGGCTGGCCTAGTGGACACGGCAGCAACTTTGGGAGCTGCGACCGAGTTTGGCCCTCAACGCGACTGAACCGTCGATCTCCTTTGCTTTTTTTTTTCCTTCCTTTACTTTTCTTTCCCGCCCTTCAACGTACCCGGACCGCCCACGTTTGCGTACCTTGTTCCGACCAGAGGCACCTGCGAGATTGTCCCAGGCTCTGCATCCGACCCGATCGTCCCTCCTCGACCATGTTGCCGGCATCGCTACGGCAGGGCCTCTTTGGCCTTGCCTTTTTCGCGGCCGCGTGCCAGGCCCTCAAGTTTGACTTGCACCCGACCAACGGCCACCCGCGCTGCGTGCGCAACTTTGTGGCGCGTGACACGCTGGTGGTGGTGACGGCGACGCTGAACGGACACAAGGGCGACGGCATGGTGGTGAACATGCATGTACGTGGGCTGGGAGAAGGGGGCGACAGCTGAATAACGAGAGAGGACCGCCGAGGCTGACTACTCTGCAGATCCGGGACGCGGTCGGCAACGAGTACGGCCGGGCCAAGGACATTGCGGGCGAGCAGCGGACCATGTTCACGTCGCACGCGGACGCGGCCTTTGACGTGTGCTTTGAGAACACGCTGAACCGTGAGTGGGAGAAGCCAGATACGAGCACAAAAGTACGCACGCTGACATCAAAAAAACAAAAAAAACAGACCGTGGCGGCAACGAGGGCTTCCGCAAGGTGGAGCTGGACGTGGACATTGGCGCGGACGCCAAGGACTGGGCGGCGATCCAGGCGACGGAGAAGCTGCGGCCGGTCGAGACGGAGCTGCGGCGCATCGAGGAGATGCTCAGCGAGATCGTCGACGAGATGGACTATCTGCGGCTGCGCGAGCAGCGGCTGCGCGACACCAACGAGAGCACCAACACGCGCGTCAAGTGGTTCGGCTTCGGCACCACGCTGCTGCTGATCGGCCTCTGGGGCTGGCAGATCATGTATCTGCGGGCCTACTTCCGGTCCAAGCATCTGATTTAAGGGGGGGGGGGACGAAACGAAGGATAGGGACCGTAAGGGGGACGGCAACATGGCAAAAAACTGGGAGCGAAATGGTAAGAGAAGTCATTTCGCTCTTGTCTAGATCACTGTCTAATTTTTTTTTTGGTATTGGGATCCGGAAGGCTTCTCTTGTGTATGATACACGTTTATTCGAGGACGCAAATATCACGCTGAACCATGTTCTTGTTTCCGTGTCCAGCGTGCAGGAGAGCTCGTAATAATAGCGCCCAGCGAGCCTACGACGTAGCCGCTCGGCTCAGGTGTTAGCGCGTCGTAGCGCCGTGCCAGCGTCCGCCGGGCGCCGCAAAGCGGCAGCCGAAAATGCAAAGACCAGAAATTTATCTTACAAACCAACGTGATAAACCGACTTCACTCTTGCCCCC
>RQWE01000008.1:44530-140732 GCA_004028395.1 Leptographium galeiforme
CCACGCCCTCACCATGGCTGCCCTGCGTCTTGTCCGGCCGGCCAGACAGGCCCTGCGCGTGCTGCCATCAGGCCGCTGCCACTGCCCGGGGTCGCTGGCGGCCGTCCGTTTCTCGTCATCTTCGTCATCTTCGTCCTCCTCGTCTTCTTCGTCTTCGTTCCCCACCAACAAAGCCCACCTGTCCGGACCCATTGACGTCCAGGTCGACCACGAGCTGCAGGTCGGCGAGCTGCCGGGCGCGTCGTTTCGGATTGAGCCGCTGCGCCGCGTCGGCGAAGACACGGCGACGATGCGGGCACGACTCTTGTGTGGGTTCTGTTGTTCTGTTGTTCTTTTGTTCTTTTGTTCTTTTGTTCTTTTCGTCTCTTGTCCTCTTCTTGTCCTGCCATCTAACACCCCTCCCCCAGACCAGTCTCGGAAACGCGGCACCCTCGAGTCCGACCTCCTCCTCTCGACCTTTGCCGCCGAACACCTCGGCGCCATGACGTCCCTGCAGCTGCAGCAGTACGACCGCTTCCTCGACGAAAACGACTGGGACATTTACTACTGGGTCACCCAGGACGAGGCCGCCGCCGACGTCGAGGCCGCCAGCACCGAAAACGCAGACGACAAGATCGCGCCCCGGCCGGCCCACGAATGGGCCCAGACTGTCGGCACCTTCCGGCCGGCCTACCGACCGGTGCCGGCGCGCTGGCAAGGTAGCGAGATTCTGCGGCTGCTGCGTCTGCACGTGCACGAGCGCTCCGCCGTCGGCGCCGAGGTGGCCAAGTCGGCAGCCAAGGAGGCGGCCGCCGAAGCAGCCGTCCGGGCGGCCAAGGCGGGCACGGCGAAAAAGGGCGAGGGCATGGCCTTTATGCCGCCACTGTCCCACTACGAGCGGTAGTTGTCCATCTCGATCAAACACAGCTTCTCCATGGTTATAGAACAGGGAAATACAGAAACCAAAACAAAAGCCCCCAAAGCCATCATGATGCTCGTGAGAAACACCGGAAAAAGGAAAAAAAAAAAAAAAGCAGTCAAACCAAAAAAAGAGATAAAAAAGGGGCCCCTTCCCCTCAACCCCCTCCTCCCTCGTCTGGTAACAGCCGTCCTAAACTGCGAAGGACCTCCATCACTGGCAGTGCCCGCGTTCCCACAGCCGCCTTTTCACGGTCCTCGCGCGCCTTAAGCCGAGCCGCGCTCAGCCGCAGCAGGCGGTCGGCTTCCTGTCCGGCCACGTCGACCCGCTGGTCCAACACGTGCACACCGTAGGCGAGGTGGTCAATGGTAAAGGCCGCCGACGTCCGTAGTGCCCGCAATCGCGCCTGGATCTGTTCGTGGAACGCGGGTGGTGGCAGCTGCTGTGACCCGGCTTGTGGTGGCCGCAATGGTCGTGACGGTCGTATTGCATCGAGCATCTTGGCCTCCTCTGCGTCCAGCAGCGTCGCGTCTGGCAGCCCCATCAGCCCCGGTGCCCGTCCCGCGTCCTTGTCTGCGGCATAGAGTGGTGGCAGTTCCGGTGGCGGCTTGGCCAGGGCCAGCCACCGTTTCTTTTCCTCTTTTAACCTGGATGGGTTAGTAAGCAGTCCATGCAACAACACAACGCCGCAGCCAACACCGCAACGCACCTTTTTATGCGCCCCTCCAGCTCTGCAATCTTCTCCTCGTGCTCCGTGTTGCGTGGATTCGGCCGCAGCACCACCGTCTTGGGCGTCTTGTTGGTCTGTGGCAACTCGTCGCGCGCGAACCAGTTGGAGAACTCGCCCCGACTGCCAAAGTCGCGCAGCAGCTGATCCTGTATTGCACGGGCTGTCCGGTCAGCTTTGCGGTTCGCCTCACGACTGCGCCGGTCAACTCACCTCCGAGCACCGCGCTCGCGTTCGCCGTCCCGTGCGCTGGCTTCTCCGACAGCGCCCGCTCGCCGCACCACACCAGCAGCTGCCGCATGCGTCGCGGTTCCACCTGGTCTGCCGCAATGTGCTTGTAGAACTCTGCCGGGTCCACGTCTCGGTGCGGCAGTGCGCTGTGTCCGCTGTCGATGAGCGAGCTCGCCCGTCGTCCCCGCATGCCCACGCTGCTGCGCCGCTGTCCGCCCTGTCGCCGCAGCTCCTTATTACGGTTGATGATGGGTGTGTCGCTGAACGGGAGGGCGATCTGCTGCGATCCGCCTGCTGTGCCGTCGGCCTCCTGAGCCTCCTCGGCCTCCTCGGCCTCCTCGTCGATCGCCGCCACCTCATCGGGCTCCTCGGCTTCGATCTCTCTTGGCGGCGGCACCACCTCTTCCACGCTCCTCCGAGGTCGTCCCCGCCCTCGACGCATCGGCTCTGCCTCCGGTTTTGGCGCTTGGATCTTGGGCCGTTTCCTTGCCGGCTCCTTTCTTGCCGGCTCCTTGTGCACCGGTTCATTGTCAACTTTGTCGGTCGTGTCTACCGACACGCGCGTCCTCCGGCTCGGCCGCGCTGTTGTCCTCCGCTCCTCCTCTGGCTCGGCCGCCACCGCTTTCGCTGCCGCGCTGCCGCGTGGCCGTCCTGGCCGCCGTCCCGTGGTCGCGGCGGGGGTTTCGGGTGCTGCTGCTGGTGAGGCCCGCCGCCGGCTTGTTGTGCTGGCCGCGCTCTTCTTGGGCCGTCCGGCCATCGTCGTCGTTACCGACACCGGCACCGTCATCGTTACTGGCACCGACACCGGCTCCGGCTCGGCCGACGTCTTGACCCGCTTGGAGCCGCGCTTAAAGTGAAAGTCGCCGTCCTGTTCATCGTACACAGCAGTGGCTGCGACTGTCAGCACCCGCTCATCTGCGCCCCGTCCGCTCTCGCGTCCACACATACCGGCCAGACGTTTGCTGAAGCGGCGATCCGGCGGGTTGGTCATGCTCAAATCCTGCAGCGGTATCCGGGTCCGTACGAGGGTCGTCATCGGGCGTCAGCTCGGGGCCGCGGTGCGAACAAACACAGAACCGCGCCCGCCGTGGTCGATCGCGACTCCTGCCGCCGTGTCCGCTCCAAAACGCGTCGACTGGGCCGCCCGGCGCGCTCGTGGGCCCCCCCGCCTTCGCTCTGGTGGTCCGTTCTCTGCGCCGATGCCGACAGGACTGCCGGACCTGCTGCAGCGTGATGCCTGCTCGCGTCGTTTGGTCTCCCGGCGTCGTCGCCTGTCCGGGTTCGTCTGTCTCGCTGGCCGCTCCTCTCGCCGCCTCGCTGGCGCGTCCTTTCGTTCTCTCGGCCTCTCGTCCCTTTGGCTTTTCGTCTCGCCAGAGCCGCGCGTCGACGGCCAATTTTCCCGGCGCGCGTCCCGCTAAAGCCTCCTGCCGGTCTGTACCGTACTTCTCGCGCTCGTCGGCCGTGTCGTCCAGAGCGTTGTCAATCGTCAGCCGTGACAGAAAAAAGGAACTCGCGAAATTGGGTTCGTGGGGACTTGAATTGCGCTGTTCCCACCTTTTTGCACGAGCCGGCCTTTTCTCCCTCCATTTGTTTACGCGCTGCTGGATAAACCTGATTCGCCCACATCAGAGCGCTAGGCCGTCTTTGGAATGATCTAATCCACTATTATATGAAGCCACGTGATTATTCCATGCGCCCACTCCATCTACATACTTCGTATCGACTTCGTTAAGCGACCTGCCAACCAGCAACGACATGGCTCAACATGCCCACCACAGAGGCGGCTTGCACGCCAGGCCTTGGGACCAAACGACCGACCAAGCAAAATATGTACCAACGCTGACCATCTCGAAACCATCTCGAGACTGCCCCCAATCTTCCCCCTTTTAGCTGGCCCAACCCGTTGCCGTGAACACCAGAGACCTGCCTCCGTATATATTACACTAAAAAACACACCTCCGAGCGGGCTCGCAGTCCGTCTCTACTCACGAGAACCTCCGCTGGTCCACCTGTGCCGAAATGGCCTGCTGCGCCGCCATAGGCGCCGCCATGCTGTACGGGTTGATCTGAGAGGCGTACGGCTCCATCGACTGCTGAACAAAGGCGCCGTGCAAGCCCTGTTGCTGCGTGATTGGGCAGTCCTTATGAGCCAATAGCAGTGTCTTGAGGTGCACAATCTCCTCGCGCAGCTGTGTGATCTGCGTCGTCAAAGCCTCGTTCTCAGACGTGAACAACTCGACCTTGGTCTGCAGGCTGGCCAGCCACTGTTTCTTGCGCTGCCGACATTTGAGCGCCGCCACTCTGTATACGGTCAGCAAAAGCAACTCGATATGGAGACGACCCGTCACAAACCTGTTGCGCTCCAAAAAGCTTTTGCGCTTCTCATCCTCGGTCATTTTCTGCCGCGGCTGGCCGTCCTTCTCGTCGTCCTCGTCCGAGTAGCCGTCCTCGTCTTCGACGGACGATGCCGTACCGCTCGTCTTGGCCTTTTTAGTGGGTGGGATGTTTTTGGCCGCCGGCTCCTGCGCCTTCCGCCGGCCATTTGTTGCCGGTACGGCGTCCGCGACCGAGTTGCGCTTCCCTCGGCCACGCCCATTGGCCCGCGGCGTCTCACTCTTCTCCGACCCGGGGCTGCCTGCCTCACTCGTGTCCGGTCCGAGGCCGACGGTGCCGTTGCCGTTACTAACCATGGGCATCCCAGTATGCGGCGCGGAACCGTTAATGCTGGCGATACCGCTGCGTGCCGGTGCCCGCTGTCGGCTGTCCTGTGGCGGGGCTGTAGACGCCTGTGTCACTTGCGTCGCCGGTACTGGCATGGGCACCGGGACGGACGTGTGCTTGGCAGCCGACAGTGGCGGCGGAGGAGCCGCATAGGGCGCCTGTGGCTGAGCACTGTTGCGTCCTTGGGCTAGTAAAAAGAGGCCGTTGGCCGCGTCATTATCGTGGGGATCGTAGGTGCCGGTGGCCAGCTTCGCTTCAGGCTTGGTCACAGGCACTGGAGCAGGTGCTGACGTGACCGATGGCAAGTCTTGTGACCGCGGTGTGACGGCCGCCTGCGATGTGGGAGGTGTCAGGTGCTGCTGGCCAGACTGCTGTGCCTGCTGCTCCCGCTTGGCGGCAGCGGCTGTCATGGCGGTGCGGTGGAAGTCGAGGGTACTGGGTGTTGCGCCGCCATTCGGCATCTGTGCAAATAGCGTCTGTGAGTTGGGGCTCGACACGGGAAACATGGAGCCGCTTCCACCCGGCGTGAGGCCAGTCCGCAGCGAAGATTCGTTGGGGGTGGGAAAGCCGCCGCGGAGATGGGTGTCGCCGTAGTAGTCGCCAGCCGGGCCCGACAACATTGCCGGACTCAACGGACCGGTGCGCAGCGAGCCGCCTCCCCAGTTAAAAGGAGTTGTACTGCCGCCGGGCAGCAGCGAGGACGGTGACGTCAGAGCCGCGACCGGGGGCAGTTTGGTGCCGCCGGGCGTCTCGGGGGCGCCGCCAAAGGACTGTTCGAAGGGATTGGGCTCGAGGCTCAGAGATCCGCCAACCTGGGCGGAAAAGTAGTCGGGAGTGTTACCGGCCTGGTTCGGTCGCGGAGGAGGCGCAAGAGGCTTGGTTGCCTCTGCGTTGGGTGGCCCGGCTTTCGACGCATCGGGTCTACTGGACGTGTTCTGCGCATCTGAATAGATAAAAAGTCAGCCAACGTCGGCACGACACACAGCCGGAGGCGACAAGCCCTACCTGTGCTGGCTGATTCGTTCTGCTTCGGCGACGGGCTCTCGCCTTGGCCCGGTGCCAGCTGTGCCTTGCCCATGATGGCCGGTCTGGGTGATGGCCGACGACGCAACAAGTATGGCCGTCGTCAACAGAAAAGAAGGGATCGGCACGTGGTCAAGACGCCTTCCCTATTTTGCAGGGCGTCCACTGGCCGCTGACCGCAGGCCGCTGACAGGCCGGTTCGACCGTGGATAGACGGTAGACGGATTGAGATGGCGTCGGGCCGTCGGGGTTGGTGACTGGGCGACCCAGAACAACGTTTTAATACACTTTCGGGGCGGCGCAGTCCAGGCACCGCTACCGTACAATGTAGAAGCGAGGGAATCGTGGAGACAAAAAAAAAGCTTATTTGATAGCAAAAGAAACAATAGAGGAGCTAGACGAGTCGCCGAAGCGAAGCGACTCGGTGATGATGCTGTGGGTAGAATAGGGGGACGATGACAGTAGGATTGGGTGCGAAAAAAAGGTGACGTAGCTGGAGAAAAAGTTGCAGGAGGCAGGTTCTACAAGGGGATGGCACGAAAAAAAAAGGGCAGCCATGACGCACTCGACGGTTGGGGGAAAGAAACGACTTTCGTTAGAAGTGGGTCGGCTTTGCCACATGTACAGTGCCATGGCGTGCTCATACGGTCAGTGGGCAGTGGGCACCTATTACGAGTATTGCTCGTGGACCTGCAACAATAACGGCGGGAAAACGAGCAATGCTACCGCCACAGTGCATGCAACGCCCGCTACCAAGGGAAATTAAGCCGTCTGCGGCGTTTCGGCCGCATGCTTAGTACCTGCACAGTGCCGAAGCGCGCGTGGCCGCGGCTGAGGCTCGCAACCGTGCAATAAAGTGTGGTGCAGACGCGGCACAGACGCGCCGTGGTGCCAGCCGATGCCAGCTCGTGCGAGTCGATGCGGGCTGATGCGAGCTGATACAGGATGCAGAATTCGCTCGTACTTGTACTTGTCCTTGTCTCCTCGCGTGCTTTTGCTTTATGCCTATTATTTCCAGTCAAAAAACTGGCAAATTGCGTCAGGCGCTAAGACGTTTTTAGACATCAGACGTGATTAATCCTCAATCTCCACCCACACGCGGGTACCGCTCCCTATTTGTATCTGGCCAGAGCGGGTGATTACGTCGTGAATGTCCAGGGCGCATCCCCTTTTGTCCTGTGCGATGACGTAACCATTTCAACGGCCGCCGTACGGTTCTGCGCCAGCACAATGGCTTTTCGCGCCCGTTCTGCAAGCGACTCGCCTTTAATCACAAACTCGGATGACACTCTGGGGCAGGAGAGGGATCAGTCGCACAAACAGACAGCGCAAAACATTTTGCAGACACGATGGATCGGATTTGGGGGACGGGTGTTGCGACCCTCCAGGCTAGCCCGCTTTTGGCTTCCAGCTCGCACTGTGCCTGATCGTAGATTCTGAATTCTGCTGATAAATCGTGTTTTATGACGGACGGCTCCATTAACGATGCAACCACGCTGGCTCGGCCAGTGATCGTCCGCCGCACGAGGAGTCGGTGTGGCTGTTTTTTCGACACGCCAACCGATATGATTGGCCCAACAGTATTCCCCAGCAGTAATCCCCAGGAGCAACGGCCTATTCTGCCACCGTTCAAGCGATATTGCATTTTTTTTGCCGACTGCACTATTGGTCGGCCTTGCAGAGAGTGAATGTTGGGATGTCAGTGTACTTCGTATAATCAGCTGCCGTCTACTCGTTCGTACCAGTCCTTTTCATCTTGTTTTCAATTGTTGCCTTGCCGGACTGAGGTACTCCCGGGCCATTGGCACGGCGACAGTAGACGCCCGTTTCGCTCTATCAATGTGAGATGCCGTTTTGGGGCCAACGTGCGACAGTACGCGTTTCCCAACAAACGCGGTTGCCGGAAGGATGATGCGAAGCGGGCACGTCCGGTCGGCGTCGGCTACAGCATACGCTATTTGTGCCAGAGATTATGTTGGCAAGCTGTTGCGCCGTTCACATAGAAAACGCGGGAACTCGGATACAATGGTTTGCCATTTGATCGACCTTGCTCTAGAGACCAACAGACGCGGCCCATCATCCGTTTTAGTTGTTGTAGATGAATCGTACACTATGCCCATATGAAATCTGTTTGAGGCTTGACTTGACTTGCGCTTACGCCGGTTTTGAAAAGAGTAAGTACTGTCCTAGAATTCGAAAGTATGACGACATCACATTCCAGCTGCCTCAGATCCCCTACCAATAATCTGAATCATGTCCAGATGCGAATGCGTTGCTCAGCCGTCGTTTTCAATTGTCAAGCCAATTTGACCGCTTCTTATTTCACCATGTCGATGGCAAAGGACCTTGTAGATGAATCTGTTGCGTCATCATTTTGTCTGCCAATGAGGGAACCTTTCAACAAGTTGCTCGAAAATTGTGTGGCCGACATGTCCGACGCCAGAGTCAGAGGCACCGTTTGCTCAAAGGGCGCCTTTGGCATTCGACTCACAGGGCACGTGGCTTATTTAAGCTGCAGCTTATTCAACGCGTAAGGTGGTGCCAGAGTCATTTAATGGAAAAAGCCTGATCGATGAGATCTAACCGATGCCAAGAGACTGTGGCGGGGTAACGTGTGAAGGAATTGAAGAAACTCAAGACGCTGAAAAGGTGGCTGTTTTCGCATTTGGGCGGACAACAGGTTTTAGCCTATATGCGTACAACTGCTTGATATAAATTTTTTCAAAAGATGAAGGCGGCTGCAAATGTATGATTTTACCAAGACCACCTAGTATTTACGAACTAAATTAAGAGAGGTAAGAGATAAGCAGAATACCTCTGTAATCATGGCCATGGGAGTGAACATGGGAAACAGCAAAGCACAGCTAAGCCGCCAATTACTATGCAACGTTGAATTGATCACCCTTAGTCTTACGCTCGTTAGTCTGCGTCTTACTAGAGCGGCTGCAAATCAAGCGTGTGCCTTGACCACAAATTTACAACGATCAAGGACTAGAAGCGCCCTCGATGCCATGTCCTGATCCGTGGTCGTAACCGGAGATGGGAAAATCAACCTCTCGCATAACAGCGTGTGCGGTGGCGATTTCAACGACTATATATTCGACGTGGATTCATCAAACGCTAGCTAGACCATCGACAATTTGCTGTAACTTAATGTTATGCAATCTAGGATACTGCTGGTGAAGTGAGGCCGATTATCGACTGTTAGGATCATTACCTGGCGGTTGGTAAACATCCAGTGGACCAGAGCGGCTCGATACTGTAGTCGCTGACAATTCATGCAAGTACTTACTGACCACGTTGATCAACTGCATTTGGACTCTTGATACTTGGTAGTGCGGCTGGGCCAGCGCACGCATTATTGATATGTTTTTCTTTTTACCAAAATGGGTCTTCAATTTGAGTGCCTGGGACTGGTTTGGCTACGACTGCTTAGTCTGAGCATAAACTGACATGGTGGGCTTTCATGCGAAGTTATTAGATCAAGTCTGAACGAACATACATAAGTGAACCTGGTGAAACTGCAACCTGGAAAGGAAGTCTTCTAGCTAAGATTCACCGTGGTTGCTGTACTGTTTCACAAGTCTTCCTCAGTATCACATTTTTGTCAATTTGCAATCAAGCTGGAAACTAGCAGCCATTCATTTCATCGATATCGCTAAATACGATCGTACTTTCATATAGCCAACGTACGCGCAACGCAAAAAAGTGCGCACCACGATCCGAACGTAGTGGAGTTGAGCACGCCGGCGGTGCGGGGCAGGTCGCAGGCCGCGAACCGCAACCCCGTGCCGGACGATGAAGCTGTCTGCATGTGTTGCCTTCGTTCGGTGCTCGGGAGCCGCGACAGACGACAGTCCATCCCCTCGTAGGTGTATTGGAGCTGAAGGGGATAACGACCGCGACGGCAACGGGTCGGTGTTGATACAAGCAAGAGCATTCGTAGAAAGAAAGGGATCACAAGAGAACCTACTATCTACAGTTTCCTTACTAAACAGACATGGAGTCGGAGGAACTGAAATCACGTGGTAGCCGACCCGTGACTACGCAGCCTGAGGTAAATCAGGCTTAGACCGAAAGATCGCGACGTCAAGCTATCGAGCAATGAGCACTGAACATGTGCTATTCACTATACTTCTTTTCTTTATTTCCTTGCTTTAATTCCTGTTTCTCTTTTGGCTTTGTAAGAGCAGAAAGAAAACGACAACACCTGGATGCCCGTTTGGTCCATGTCCCTTGCGTGGACCCACGCTTTGAAACTCAGAGCCTTCCTAATTCAGCATCAAGCTTCTGTGAGTCAAACACCGTAAAAACAAGAACTATGTGCCTTTTGTGATTGTGAATTGAAAACTGAGTAGGCGAGACAGACTAGGTCTGCAGGTGTCGCCTCTACTCCGCAGCGAATTCGCTCAGCAGTTCTGCGATTACCTTGTTGGAAATGCCGGAGGCCGTACTAAGATGAGACTAACGCAGCAAAAATTACATATTGCTGCGGTCTGTGGTACAATGAATTAGTAGAGCCAGATGCCTTTCGAATATTTGGTATATTTTTGTGCGAGGCTGTTGGCAGGGTCTTACTCTGTTCATGACCAAGTCAGAAGGTTGGTCTCAGTAACATAAATACTCCGCCTCTGCCTTCTTCGAAGCAATAGAACGGTAACCTCTTCATCCATCAACCATACATTTTCTTACCCAGTTCTGATACAATCCTACTTCATACATCTCATTTTACGACGCAAACGATCGCTCTTTTCATCACCACCGTCTTGTCCAGTCTCGGACGAGACTTAGTTAGCAACCTACTCATCTCGGGCCCTTTGCTGTGGCGACTGAGGCAGAGCCACCGAGAACGTCATTCAAAGACGAGAAGAGAGAAGACAACATAAAAAATGGCATACCCTACGCCCTTTCAGATTGTGTCCGACATCCATCTCGAGACGTTCGCAGAAAATAAAACCTTTGCGCTCAAGCAGACGGCCCCGAACCTTGTCCTGCTTGGCGACATTGGGGAGGTGGCCCATTCCGACTGTCCTCTTTTTGTCTTCTTAGAGAAGCAGCTTCGCCGATACTGGAACGTTTTTTTCGTGCCTGGCAACCACGAGCCGGTCGGGACCAGCTGGTATTCAGCCAAGGCGGCTATACGCCGCTTTGCCGAGCGTATGCAGCGGTTGCGGGCGCATTCCACCATTGGCCGCTTCATATTCCTTGACCAGACGCGCTATGACGTTAACGACTCTCTGACGGTGCTCGGCTGCACACTCTTCTCAGAGGTAGCGGCTAAGCAGCGTAACGCGGTCACCGACCGCCTTATCGACTTTAAGAAGATCCAAAACTGGGACGTTGACCGCCACAACGAGGCACACGCCGCCGACCTGAAGTGGCTGAATGCACAGGTCGATGCCATTACCCGCGCGGAGCCAAAGCGGCAAATCGTCATCTTTACCCACCACAGCCCGACGTCTGACCCGCGGGCGATCGGCCCGCTGAACCAAGACAGCTCTGTTTCGTCGGGATTTTACACAGACCTGCGCAGCGAGGCCTGCTTTGTGAACCCGGCCGTGAAGCTGTGGGCGTTTGGGCACACCCACTGGAACTGTGACTATGTCGACGAGGCTGCCGGCACACGGGTTGTCGCCAATCAGCGAGGCTATGTGCTGGCTCTTGCGGCAGGGGCACGCTTCGACGCCCGAAAGCTATTCCTCGTCGGCGGCGATGCAAATGAAGGCGAGAAGTCAATGCTGGGCTAAAAGCAGCATGGCAAGCGCCTTTGACGAAGATGAAGAAGAACAACAAGAGAAGCACCAGCCAGATTTATGATACAACAAACGAGCAATAAAACACAATCACAATACCAAAGATGGACAGCCAATCACAGCGGTATAGCATGAATACCTCTACTACCGTCTAAGGTATATTGAAACCTAACTGTCCTTGGGGTTGGAAGGGTCATCGGCTACGTTTTGGGGAATCAGTTTGTTGCAGGACCGCATTTGCGATCTCGTCGGCGGTGCTACCACGAATAACGTCGAGGAGGACGAGGAAGAAAATTGCCAGAGCAAACTCGGCAAGCATGCCTATGAGGCCAGTCTGTACATTGGTAGACTAGTATTGTCAATGATTCATTCGCAAAGCTATCGTGCTCACTTCTTATTCGGGAGACTCTCGGGTAGAAGCTATTTGGATTAATGTTATATTGCCAGTATAGTACGTAATGAGGAGCGGCCGATACCTCCGCCTTTTACGGTGCCGCTTCTGGCGTTCGAAGTGATGATACTCCGAGAGATGGGAATTTGGTGGCAAGGGACTTCAAGTGGAAATTGCCTGCCCACCGGACTTATTGTATCTGGCAATGTGACCATGACGATGACGCCCACAAGATTGAAGAAGATGACCGTGATCACAGCGATAATTCTAGAATTTCAAATCGCGAGGCTGGCAGAATTTGGAGTAAGCCGCCAGGAAAACCAATACGCAGAGTGTTGAGATGACTGAAGCCGAAATCGTTCACGATAACACTACCAAACGCTACCAACCTGTTTCAACTATCAGCCATGACTGTTATCCGCACCCTCTTCCAAGGTTATTCATCCCAGGCCGAAGCCACTGTTGAGAATGTTTTGGAAAACCGGGAGGGTTGTTCTACTCTCTTGTAAACCAGGCCAGTATAAGAGAGAACTCTGGAGCAACGGCAGCGGCAGAGTGAAAAGATCATTGCCCTCACCTCAACTATGGCGTATGGGGCTCGCGCTTACGACGGGTTTGATATGAATTCACCGTCATGTAGGCACAAGTGAACGCTGTCGGTTATTGCCTAGCGACCCCATGACAGCGAATACAGCTGGTGCTCGTCCTTCTTCTAATTTTGCAGAGCTGGCCGAGCAGTTACATTTCCGTTCGGTTCCCAACCAGCAAGTATCTGGGTGTGTCAATAGGCCGCGCGGCAGTACTTCTCGTGACCGATGTGGCCACCAGGAGTTTTAGCAGTCGCCTCGAAACGGTCTGACCCGTACTAACCAGTTGGATTTCCAAGAGGCCTAGCACCCTTTCCACTGGTACGTTTGGCCATTTTGTAAATCTTTTGTGGGCTTTAGCTGGATGAAACCGAGTGCGCAGTGATACACTGAGAACGCAACTTGAACATTCTATGCTACAACTATATACCCCCCGATCGGATGACTGTCAATCGTCGCCATCATGTATTGCGATCTGCAAGGTAGCAACGAGCATATCTAAGGAGCACAACCCCTGGCATTCCGCACTTTTCGATAGCAGGCATTTTTCTCTGGGGTAGTGATTGTGGGTTCAACAATCATATATTAATATGAGCTATGCTCGGTGTAGAGGGCTTGACTACAAAATTGACAAATTGTAGGAGTATGGTATCGGCTTGTGTCTTGTAATAAAAGTGACAGACATCTGCTCCTTCTGTGCCCGATGGTGGACTGCACCTGCATGCAGCTCATGTCGTCTGCGGACATTTCGACGGTAATTGACTTCACCATGCATATTTCCGGCCACGCAGCGGGACGAGCGATGGGTCCGTAGAATGGGCACTAGAAGTTGTGGCACTAGATGGCGGAGAGCGGAAGTGGAGTGGGCAGCGTTGTTCGGCGTCGATGAGCTATGCAGCCCTGGCAATATCTGAAAAGTTGGGGCTATGCCATGAAACGACATATCACTTTGTTAAACCAGCGTACGGAGTCGTTCCCAGTACCATAGTCCATACTCCAGTCTGAGTTAAAATTTACACTAAATACGACTACTCATATTTTAGGCCCGGATTCTCTCTCGCTAGCTTCATTCCTTGGACCGCCGAAGATATTCTTGTTTTGGCCATGAGCTGAGATCCCTTTATGCAGAACAGTCCGGATTATTGACCAATATTGCTTGTTTCAACCAGGCGTAGGTTCGGTCATTCTCCGCCGCAACATCTTAGACCCCCACCATACAATCGTCACTGACGTCATCTCTACCCCCCCAACTACTTACGGACCTTTGCATTTTCCCACCGGCCGACGCCCAGCCGCACTAGGGCCCCGGGCACGGAACCGGACTGCCGGAGCAGCAGGAATCACGTCACACTAGCGTGGCGACGACGCGTCTCGCGATCTTCGGTCGGTGTACCGCCGTCCTCCCACGAGAAGAGCCGCAGGGCGAAGAGCGGTGTCGTGCCCACAGGGGCAAGGGACCCATACGTGCAGCCGCAGCCGGTCTCTGGCATGCAGTAGCCCCGACGCACGTACTCGATCTGTTGGCGGCGCTCCGGCGTGTCGGCGTTGCGGGGCCGCAGGGGGTCGAACATGGCCAGAGCGGCGACAACGGTGCCGGTGATGTCGTCGGCCGACTTGAGCGTGTAAACTAGACTGTCTACGCGACAGACGTCGACGAGACGGGCGCGGCCCGGTGGTTACCAGCGCCGCGGCCGGTCAGCCATGTAGGTGATGGATCTGCCGGTAACCGAGGCAGGTTCGTCGCTGACAACTGCACAGCTTTCAGAAAATTGTGCACATTTTTCGTAGACATGAATCATATGCTGAATTCGAATAAAGTCGTCGCTACTGGGGTCCGGTCGTTATCATTCGGTCAAGCACAAGGAGAGATGTGGGAAAAACGGTTGAAATTGTAAATTAAGAAATACAAGAAGAGCAAGAGTACAAAAACGGCTAGATAAAGCTCAAAATTGAAGGACGGAAGAAGTAAAGGCCGTCTCTCAAGTATTATATAACCTGTGCAGTATAATGGATATAGGACAAAGTGTAATATGGAAAGTGTACGAGTAGAAAGATTGAAACAGAGGAAAATTACGGGAGGTGCCTTCTTCGCTATGCGGCTATTTGACAGGAGATTTTACACTTGTAGCAAATTGAGATGTGATTTATCAATACAGTGGGTAACTTCCTTTTTATTCCCTCCCCCCCTGTTGGTCTGTCTAACAAAAAGACCACCCGCTCACATTAGCGATGCCACGCCTTTATCTATCCACGATCAAGCTCGTCTCCGACTCGACAGGAGACATCCGTTCGCGCCGTTCGTATCGTACATTAGTGTTCTCTTTCCCCCTTTCCGATAGCCTATGGGCCTGGGACGACAGAGGATGCATAGGGTAGCTATTACTACCAGTGGCATGGTTCGAGCCTCCCGCGCCAAACAAGCCTGGTGAATCGGACAGTTTCCAAGACCTCTCATACGAATCGCCGACAAACAGCATCGAGGGCGCAGCGGCAGCCACGGCGGCCCATCCCAATTGTGCATTCTGCCAGATGAGGACCGTGGCGATTGCGATACCCGGGTCGGATGAAGTGGTGTATCTGTGGATGGCAACGACATGGGCGATGCTGAATGGAATGCATCTAACAGTGAAAATTCAGGTCAGCGAGAGCTCAAACCCGTATTTCTTTGGCAGAAGCTCACCCAACTTTCACAAAGAAAGCACAGATAATGCCACATTTCTTTGAGAATTCCAGCTGGAGTCTCCAGACCAGCATCAGAACCAGCGAAAAGCCCAGAATGTCCGTGAATGCATCGGTGATCATGATTCCGAGCCAGCGTGAGAACTGCAGGTCGGTTGGGTGGTTAGAGGGCTCATTCGTCTGGGAAAGTGCTCAGCTTACCAGTTGGCATCCTGGCTGCCCGACTGAGAGCATATCTTGCACAGGACAGTCCACCCCGATAGCAAGCATCGACGCAATCGTCCAGACGATCGCAGTTGCCAGTGCGAAAACACAAGCTATCTTGAAATTCCGCTTCTGGGACATTCGTGTGATATACAACGTGATCAGAGGGACTGAGCATTTGTGGATTCCTAGCGAAACGAGATAAAGCTGTTCGCTGGCAAAGATGTCCTGCCGAGAATGCATGTTTAGCTGGAAGTGCCTTTGCGGCTCGGGAGAGATGGCGATGTACCTGGCTGCTCTGTTTCGTATAGCTCTTATCCAGCAAGGCTGTGCTCGTACCCAGGCCCCTTTCTCGGCCGATGAATAGCGGGATGCACTGGGCAATACCGAGCGCCTTTGCAGAGGTTTCCCATCAGTCTTGGTCCGGAATGCTCCCAAAGTAGGCCCTATGCTACTCACAGCTGCCACAAACGTCGTCGCAAGATTCCAGTGAAAAGGTCGTACATTGCGAACAAGGAACACCAGCACAGGAATGCTAAACAGGATGGTCAGGATGGCGGACACCAGTATCGTACCATCCTGGTGCGTAGTTGAGTTTCTGCCAAAGGGCTCGTGAATCGTAGCGTTTGCCATGGAAGATCTTGCAATGTTGATCGACTCGCTTGCGAGAAGCAAGCAAGGCCGGGAGAAAGCGCGATCCAGCGTACATATGATCCAGCTCACAACAGGCTCGTATGCCCTGGTTGCTAAAAATGCACGGACCCCGCATTTTTCATCACATCGCCCTTACTCCGTACGGAGTAACCTCCGCGAATTAGGTTGAGGGCTGCTCCGTGCACTATATTTTTGCTGATAAGCAGAAAGATACATTTGATAGACTTACCCCAATATACATGCACTAGCTACAAAACGACTAGCACATAACTTTACTGTCTGTAGTGCTAACGTAGCAAAAGCCACAGCGGATCGCAAGCGCTAGCAATAGTAGCGTAAGAAGATGCTCTAGCGGCAGCAATAGCGATATACGACGTGGTAGAGGCAATCGCTGTAGCGGTGGCAATAGCGACAGCGGCAACAGAAAAGGTAAAAGAAAAGGGGGGTAGTACGTCGTGGCAGCATTATTATCTTCTATTACTACGCTATTACTTATAAAGGCACTAGCGCGCGTAGTAATTTAATCTGCAGGCAACAATGGCGAGGCCAACAAAGCGATTGTACAGAGTACGTACGTCGTAGTAAGGGAAGACAATGGGGAGGTGGCAAAAGGCGGCAAGGCGAGGCGACCCACCCAATGTATCTTTTTTCTTTATCAGTAAAATATACGGAGCGGCGCACGGAGCAAAACCATGGTGCACGGAGCTCATGTTATGCTACTTTGGGACCGGTACCACAGGGTTTCGGATCCGTGCATTTTCATCACATAGCCGATGCTACCTTGATTAGCTGTTCCAGTTTTCGAGAGATTATCTGTATGGAGGACGGTACAACGTCGTAATCGCACTTGATTCCGCATAAACCCCTGACGTTTTCTCGGTTCCTACAACATTATAACTACTGATGTACTCGGTCCATTCCCCCCTTATTAATCCTCAATCCTTCGCTTCTCTTCATTTTCCTCTGTATGGTGTACCTGCATTCTTTTGGATTTCAATTCTTTTACCATGGCTGTCAAGGAAGCTGTTGTTGATGTCGACGTCGAGGCCAAGGATGGCGATTCTTCCGCGCCTCCGATGGAAACCGAGCAAGATCGGATGGATCGGTTGGACATGGAGAGACTGGGAAGAAAGCAGCTCTTTCGGCGCGACTTCAAGTTGTTTCCGTCTTTCGCCTTTGTCATCCTAGTCCAGCTGACCTGGGTCTGCCTTTTGACGTAAGGAAGCAAGCATCTTTCTGCCGGCTCCCGTTCCTCCATTGCTAATCAATTCAGAAACAACTCGGAGGCGCTTATCAACGGCGGTCGCGCAGGCTTCTTCTGGACTTCACTATGGACCTTTTTAGGATTTACCCCGGTCATTGCGAGTTTGTCAGAAATGGCATCGTGGGCGCCAACCTCTGGTGGCCAATACCATTGGGTCTCGGAGTGAGTGGGCCATGTCTTGAAGCATACCTTGGGCTTCACTAATATGTCAATTCGCGGTGCAGACTTGCTCCGCCTAGCATTCAAAAGTTCCTCAGCTACTTCACGGGCTGGATGTCGATCGTATCATGGCAAGCCGGAATGGCCTCTTCGCCGTTGCTCGTCGGAGGCATGGTCCTGTCCCTGGTCAACTTCAACAACCCCGACTACGCGTACACTGATGCCAGGGCGACTGGCTACTCCATTGCAATTGCCGTTGCCATCCTGTTTGTTTGCATCTTTTGTGCCCGGTTTATGCCTTTGTTGCAGAACATCATGTTGATGATGTATCTGGGCGCGTTCGTCGTCATCTTCGTTGTCATGCTCGTCCTCTGTCCTCGGATCAGTTTTGGGGAGGTCTTCACAACGTTCGAAAACACTGGAGGGTGGAAATCTGTGGGTTTGTCTATGATGATGGGACAGCTGAGTCCACTTTACGCCTTTTTGTGTAAGTGATCACAGGATTTTTTTTCTCTCTTGTCTCTATTACTAGTTTACTAACGAGACCCCAGGCGCTGATTCTGCGGCCCATCTGTCTGAAGAGACCAGAGACGCTGGGCTGTCTGTTCCACGGGCAATGTTCTACAGCTTCCTTGCAAACTCCGCGATGGCTTTTGCTATCCTCTTGGTATTCCTGGTATGCTTGACCGATGTCGACGCGGCTCTCAACAGCTCCAGCGGCTACTCGATCATCTGGGTGTTCAGCCAGGGAATGAACTCGGCCGGCACAAACGGACTTACGGCGATCATGATCATCCTGTACTTTGAAAGCAGCGTCGCCTTCAACATTTCTACTTCTCGGCAGACGTTTGCCTTTGCTCGCGATCGAGGGCTTCCCTTCAGCGACTGGATGGCCAAAGTCGAACCGAACCGTCAGATCCCGCTGAACGCCTTGTACGTCACTTTCGGCGTTACAATCGTCCTAAGCTTGATCAACATTGGATCGTCAACCGCATTTGATGCCCTGGTATCGCTCAATGTCGCAACGTTGATGATTACCTACATCATTTCCATCTCCTCTCTGATCTACACCCGCCTCGCAAATCCCACGGCACTTCCAAAAGGTATGCACGCTATTTTCAATTCTGAACCATCTACAACAATTGCTGACCCTGGTCTTCTTATTAGCCCGCTGGAGCCTTGGACGTTTTGGCCTTCCCATCAACATCGTCTCGGTCATCTACGCCATCTTCATCACATTCTGGAGCTTCTGGCCCGAGACCCAGTCGGTCACTGCCGATGACTTCAACTGGTCCTGTGTCCTGTTTTCTGCTGCCGTCATATACGCCATAATCGCTTACGTTGTCCGTGGCCGCAATCACTACATTGCGCCTGTGACGTTGGTGAAGAAGTCGCATTGATTGGAAAACAAGGACGAAAACTTACTCGCATTATCTTCTCCGTATGGGCTCTTGTATATATGTTACTTATTTGCTACTTGATAGGCAATAGTATATCTAGGTGATGTGAATGTTTGCCCATGCATTTCGTAGCTGTTCGTGTATTACTCCATACTAGTGCTCTGAATCGGGACTCGTAAGCTAAAGCACGAATGCTGGCTGCTTCGGAACATGGAAGGCATCGTCCAGGGGGTGATAAAGACGGGTATGCGGTCAATCCATTGAGTCGAAAAGCTTACGGAGTACTCGTAATGCAGTAGCGTACGCTCTATTGGGCACTTGTGTTGACGAATCTTTTCAGGCCTAGGCCAAGGACTGACATGACTTTGTGCCTGTATGGCCTGAAAAAGGCACAAAGCAGGCCCACTTTCAGCTGATACTACGACATACTACGAATAGCTGCTACGAGTATCTTTGGCTGTCCCGTATTACGCACGCACACTGTCCACTTGGCGACTTCCCGATCTATCTATTGCCCCATAGCAGCCATGTTTGCGATGGTGCACGGTCCTTCTGGCAGCGTTCTGTAGTACTCCGTACGGAGTACTTCTTCCTAAATCGTCGACCTACGCTTATCAAAAGGTCCGTGCCGAATCCTCCGGAACTTACATTTTTGCATCCGCTCAAATGAGAACGCTACCGATACGAGTACGGGGTAGGAGGTGCAACCACCCTGACAGAACCACGGTACCCTGACAGAACCATGGTACCCCAAAGGTCCAGGTGGGGCGTGGGAGGGGCATTGTCAACGTATGTCGTATCCGGTATCTCTCGTACGAGCGGCGGGGTACAAGACGGAAATGAGACGGAGTACATGAAAAAAAAAAAGGTGGGCGGTTTCACTGCTCCAATTTTCCGTTATCTGGGGGCGTCCTCATGCAGCTGATACAGGAGGGCCGTGAGACGCATGGGCTGTCCCCATTAATTTCTTTCTGCAACCGAGTACGAGGAAATTCTTTTTGCTGACGAAAACTGCTGACGCCGCCATCAGAGAGCACCCTTTCTATTCGTTCTCCTTATTTCTCGCTAATGCCTGATGTACTCCTATGTGGGGGCCACTCTGCGAGGCTGGGGACCGTGCCTACTCCGCATGGCCCAGCCGTGCTGTCTCGATGCCACGGCGGGTCCGACTTTACTCGGTACCTTTGAGCAGTCCGTCCTCGGCATACGTCGTAGCTCCTGCCTGCATTCCTCTCGTGTAGTTTCCACTACTCTGTACTCTGTACTCTGTACTCTGTACGTTTGGCCCAGCTGCACCGCACAGCTTCAGACCACAATCTCGACCGAGCTTGTCTTCGTCGAGGTTGGTGGAATTAAGATTCTTCGCCCCCCCCCCCCCAAAAGTCGTAGTCTAGCTAGCCGTATCGCTAGTCACCGTGGCGCCTTCTTATCACTACCACACCCGCAGTCTGCGGCCATTTATCCGCCTTGGCGTCTTCTTGTCTTTTGCCGTCTGGCTTGACGCCACCGTTATGCGGACGCTGTGGCTGCGGGCCGCAAACAGCGACAGCACACCCCTTTCTCGTCGCCGGATGTCTGCAACAGCCGGTCTCACAAAGCAACAGAAATGATGGACACGACTTCATCGGGAAAAACCCCTTGTCGTGACGCCCAGGGTCGGGCGGAAGCAGTGGATGGTATGCTAGACAAGTCCCCATAGCTTTTCTGGTCCTTTTGATTCTTCTCCCTCGCCCAGGAGCCGACGTACTTCTTGATGCCTGTAGGACCTGCTGGACGTCCGATCCGAGCTTCCTGTTGGCTTTCCAAAAAATTCGTATTTCTGTATTATTCACCAAGGGCATAAGTTGTAGTAGCGCCTTGTCCTCAGCATTGCGACACTCGGCATCAGCGCCAATTCTACCATGACCTGGATGGCCCCTCGATATGATAGCTTTGCCGCTTCGTGAAGGAGACTGTTGCCTATCAAGCCGAAGATACAACACGCCAGAGCATGCATAGCACCAATACTTGTAGGTAACGGCAATTGTAGGGTACTTTTTTTCGGACTGATCTCGGCGCTATTTTCCAGGAGTCGTGTCACAGTCAATATTTGATCCTCGTATTGTATTTTCCTTTAGTACAGCGATAGCATATGCAGTTGGGTGGTATGCTTGTCTGTCAAAGAAGTTTACAGCGGCACCGCTGTGTAGCAGAAAACGAGTCATTTCTTCAGAACCGTGTAGCACTTTGTAGTGGGGAGAAATCCGATTCTTTCCTTCCCATGTGTTGGCCGTGTTTTTATTCCTTGGCCAGCTTCCAGCTTCTCGGCGATATCTATTTGGCCGTTCCGCACGACTTGGTGTAAGGCTGTGGCTTGGTCCACGCCCCATCTGGAGTTGCCCTTGAAGTGCTTGCTGTCGATGAGGAGTTTAGCGAAGCCTGCATCTTTGTCACCCCAGCAGCAACAGCAATGGGAAGAATCTTGTAAAGGGCCGCGTCGATCTCGCTTCTCTTATTGGCTGTGACTTCTTGGCCCAAGAGTATTTGCTTTCGTCACGGCTTCGTCGTCAAACGGCCCCTTGAGAATGTTTTCGAGTCAAGTCTTCCAGTCGACCAACTTGATGGCAGCGTTAGGTGGCTTCGATGGCTGGCCTGCGGTCGACTTTCTGCGCTTTTTGCCGTTTGCCAGCCAACGCACTGTCCTGAATGTCGGCCGACTCTGTTTTTGGGTCGCCGACCAATGTAATGGGTGGCTTGCTTTCCGATTGCAAGCCCGCCATGTCGCCATGCTTTCTTGTGCACAGAAGTTGTAGAATCTGTGGGTGAGACGTCATTATTTCTTAAGCTTGGCTTTTCATTCTCAGCGTGAAACTAAACATACATACGTACAAATATCTGCGGATTTCCGAGAGTAACGGAGAGATAAAATCCCGAGCTGTCCAGTCTGGAAAATTAGCCTCAGTACGACGGAAGGCGACAGGGAGCTTCTTCCCTCACCAGAGAGCACTCTTAATGGGATAAACTGAGTCGCTTATCTCCGTTCGTGAAATGGTGTATTACTTGTGCTACGTGACGAAACAAAGATACATTCTTGGTGTGGTAGACAAGGCTGGACAGACGCGTCTCTCGACGTCCCACCTCCCCAACATATCTTGCTGATATTGGTCGAAAACGTCTTCTCTCTACTGAAACGATTTGTAGGCTAAAAGATCGAATTGAAATGATATAACCTAGGTATGGCGGTAGGCTATCCGCCTCTGTACCTTGCTATTCTCATCCTTCTGAACGGGTTGTTTGGCAACCTATTGCCCGGACGTGCCGTCCGATATCTTCCTGCTGATAACGGCTCGTGCGACAAGCACCGAAAGACGAAGGTAGCCGTTTGAGAAAAAGTTTCCCTGAAATGTGGAAGCGCATCTACTCTGACAGGTAATGACAGTGTGCAACTTTTGTTTACTTGAGCTAATGAAAGCACCGAACAGCCTCTCAATCGTAGCTACAGGATGACGCTCCGATCGCCCACACTCTCGAATGAAAGGCACTTGCGAATGAGTGGTCTTTGTACGCCCGGATACTGGGGCTATATGCCAAGACTTTGCGCTGGCCATCTTGTCTAGCTATGGCTGTGTCGTCCTCACCAGGCACTTCCCAGTGTACCTCCACGCGATTTCTCTACTGCCAAGTAAGATACGGAGTACATCACTAAGAATATCAGAGCCGCAGGTTTTCGCCAAATAGACCTTTCAGGTTCTCATATCCGTTGAACCCGACCTCGGAGTCACATGAGGAGTGCCGGCCAGAGAGAGGGGATGTTCTCGTCCAATACCGAGCTATTATACAACAATCGGAGTGGTAGCAATTCGCCAGAAGGTTGATTGAGGAAGTTTTGTGACATGTAATGCCTATCGTTGGTCCGCATGGCTCTCGTTCAGGCCTCGCTACATTCTTGCGGCAATGATGGCACCCACAGATGGCAAAGCCTATACCACGAGCAGATCGAAACCGGCTCGGACGAAAAGGGCTCGCTCGTAGAGTCCGGCCCCCGGCCTCGACAGCCCCAACCAGTTCCCCTAACCGACAAATATACAGCCGGAGTGCGTCACAAGGTAGTCTCATCCCCCGACAGAATTGTATTACACCGCTTTCTTTCGACAGGAAGTACCGGAATTCGCTCCTGCCTCGCATTATCAACCCCTCAATTTTAGTTTTTTCCTCGCCCCAGCCGTTGCATCCTGACCAATCACGGAGCATGGGCCAGACCGCAGATCTACTTCAACCCAACAGGAGCCACTAAAGAGGAAAAAAGGAAGCAACCGGCTAACAAGATGTTGGTTGGTAAAAAAACAACATTCTTGGTCCCGGAGGGGCTCGAACCCTCGACTTTCGCATGTGTTCGCCGAGAGGCAAATATTAGTACGATGCGCTAACCAACTGCACCACGGAACCCGTGCTTGAGATGACGGCCCATGTTCTAGGTACAAAAGCATGCCCACCCCTACTAGTACTCGTACTGCCTCGGGCCGGAGCTCCGGGACCACCTCCGGAGGCTAACAAAATTGTACTTGGATTAACGTAATTCCGCCGGAACTGGGCCCCACATCCGGTTCCCCCGCATGCAACCGTGCTCTGTAGCTCGGCAGAGAGTGATTGACAGGCTGTTGATCGCGGGGAATTGTCGTGCCCAGGTCTCCTTTCTGTTTAATTTCCTAGCCACCAGCATAACCAGACCGACGACTCACCGGCGTTTCTCCCCCGCACATCTCACCTTTTTTTTTTTGGCAGCGTTTTCGAGTCCACCAGGTGAAAATCATGTAAGTCCCTGAATGCATGAAACTCTCCACACAAAAAATTCGTCGCTTACCGGTTAGAATGACGGCTAGCTATGAGACGGGTGCCGCTGAGGCGTCCGTGATTGTCCCGCTGATCATTGACAACGTGGATACGACATCGGCCGCGGGCGGCACCTTTGACGTGACACCAGCCGGCACCAGCAAGCCCGTGTGGAAGGCCGTGGCGGCGACCGAGGCCGACGCCGTGGCCGCGGCCGATTCGGCGCAGCGGGCGTTTCCCGCGTGGGCTGCCACGTCGCCGCAGACCCGCCGGGACATTTTCTTGCGGGCCGCCGACGTGCTGGACCGCCGGGCCGCCGAGCTCGAGGGCTACATGATGCGCGAGACGGGGGCCCACGCGCCCTTTTCCAAGTTCAACGCCACCATTTCCGCCGAGATGCTGCGCGACACGGCCGGCCGCATCGGGCCCGCGCTGGGCGGCACTGCGCCCGTATGCCAGGACCCCCACACGCGCGCGCTGGTCGTGCGCGAGCCCTTTGGCGTCATCCTCGGCATCTCGCCCTGGAACGCTCCCATCGCCCTCGGCATGCGCGCCGCCGTCTTTGCCCTCGCCGCCGGCAACACCGTCGTGCTCAAGGGCAGCGAGGCCAGCCCCCGCTGCTACTGGGGCCTCGGCTCCGTCTTCCGCGAGGCCGGCCTGCCCGCCGGCTGCCTCAACGTCGTCTACCACCGGCCCCAGGACGCCGCCGCCGTCACCACGGCCCTCATCGCCCACCCGGCCGTTAAGAAGATCAACTTTACCGGCAGCACCACCGTCGGCCGCATCATTGCCGCCTCCGCCGGCCGCTACCTCAAGCCCGTCCTGCTCGAGCTCGGCGGCAAGAGCTGCGCCATTGTGTGTGACGACGCCGACCTCGACACCGCTGCCCAGCAGTGTGCCTTGGGCGCCTTTTTCCATGTGAGTGTTTAGCGAAAACGATATAGAACAACAGAGACAACAGAGACAACAGAGACAACAGCTAACGGCCAGGCCGGCCAAATTTGCATGTCCACCGAACGCATCCTCGTCCACGAGAGCATCCTCGATGCCTTTGTGCCCAAGCTACGTGCCGCCGTCACCGCCATCTTTGGCGACGAAACCGCCCCCCCGGAGACCTTCCAGGTCCAGACTCTGTCCGCCGGCATCGACCGCACCCGTGCCCTCATTAGCGATGCCCTTGGCAAGGGCGCCACCGTCCTCGTGGGCCCCAACGGTGTCGACGCTGCTCCTGGCCCCCTGCGTCCGACCGTCATCGGCGGTGTCACCACGGCCATGGATCTCTACCTGACCGAGTCGTTTGGGCCGTGCGTCAGCCTCCTGACTGTCGCCTCCGATGACGCCGCTATCGCCATTGCCAACGACTCCGAGTACGGCCTCAGCGGCGCTGTCTTCACCCGCGACCTTGCCCGCGGCCTCGCCTTGGCCTCCCGCATCGAGACTGGTGCCGTCCACATCAACAGCATGACCGTCCACGATGAGGCCGCGCTGCCACATGGCGGCGCCAAGAGCAGCGGCTGGGGTCGTTTTAACACACAGGCTGGTCTCGAAGAGTTTCTGCGCACCAAGACGATCACGTTCCAGATCTAAAGATAAGGACGGAGAGATGTAAAGGATTTCGGGCCGTGCTTAACAATGGTAAAAGCGTAGCTTAAGCCACCAGTCTAGATTAGGTATACTAAAGAGAGGAGGAGGAGGAACTAATACTTGGACTGGGATGCACCATATGACCTAAGCAAGTCTACCAGTTCGTCCCTGCCTCGAGCATGATCCAGTGGCGTCATGCCGTCGTTGTCTTTCGAATCGGCGTCGACTCGACCGGTGCTAAGAAGCGTTTTAACCATAGTTACGTGCCCGTTCCAAGCGGCCCAAGATAGTGGCGTCATGCCGTGGTTGTCTTTCGAATCGGCGTTCGAACCAGCTGCCAACAGTAGCTCCACAGCTGCATTCCCGCTTGCGGCGGCCAGAGAGAGTGGTGTCCGACCATCATCGCGTCTTGTATCAATATCCATTCCGATTCGATTCATTTTTTCTAGAGTTACGGACAAAAGTTGCAAGATCTCATATTCTGCCAGAACATGTAACACAGTCGTGCCTCCGACATCTTTGTCGTTGAAACTGTTGCGTACGAACTCAAGTTGATGCCATTCCCGGACAAGGTTGTCGGACGGCCACTCTAGAAGGTCCAAGATATCGCTCCCAGATGCGCCAATTTTGTCGCCTGCCTTGGCATGACCCGTCCAATATCTGATCGCATAGGCCAAGAAATGAGCGGCGTACGGTGAAGCGTTGAAGTGCGGAATTCGACGACTAGGCGACCAAAACATAGAAACCGTGGCCTTGGCGTGCAATATACAGTCCACGCCCAGAGCCCGGACCTCATCCATAGCGAAAAATCGAATGCAAGTTTTCGTTAGTGCGAGGTGTGCTCTTCCGATTGCTGCATCAGACGAAATTGCACCGCCCTCCAGTGATGACAGCCCTGTGCGAATAAAAAAATCCCTGACAGATTGATGGATGAACTGGACAGTACAGGTCTCAATATCGATAGAGTCATCATCCTCGTCGGAAACATTGCGAGAATCCACAGTACAGGTCCCAATGTCGATAGAGTCATCATCCTCGTCGGAAAGGTCGCTGTACTCCCCAAAAGGATCAGACGGTGGCACCAATTCCACCAGCCCGCAGCTGAGTGTCTGGATTCGATCCCTCATTCGTTGAACATCATGCTCATAATCGTCAGAGCTCTGACATTTCTGCAAGGACTTGTACCGGCAATCGGGCTCGACGGCCAAGGCCCACTGCAGCTGTGCAAACAACAGTGGCTGGAACGCACAGCACACCCATTGCATCAGCCGCAAAGATTCAGTCCCCATGTCCGCGATGAGCGTTTTGTAAAGTGAGGTGAGATCGGCGGGTGTAGAGCGGACTTCGGTGTTGATGGCTTTCCACTTTGCTCCTCGTCGGTTGAGCTGGAGAACACGAGTCACAACCAGATGCGCCCACAAGAAAACGCCGTTGGCATGTTTGACGATGTAGTCCGAGATGGTGATTGATGGGTCTTTGGCGGTAGGGATTTTTCCTCTCACGTAGCTCGATATATCGTCATTGTTGCATCGCGCCGGCTCTATCTCGAGGCCGTCCCCCCAATCCTGGACCGGATACGGGCGGCAGCCGAAGCAGACGTGGAACTCACCGAGGTCGGTGAGGCTGGCACGCAGCATGTCAAACATTTCGATGACGTATGTTGCATCCTCCTCGCCAGCTTCGTCCAGCGCATCAATGAAGACCCAGACAGGGCGAGATGGCAGAATCTTTCTGAGAGACGACTCGAGATAGCGCCTCAAATCGGGTTTACGCCATTCCCATTTTTGGCCCTGATCGCCAGACCCCTCGAGTTTCCGGTAAAACTCGTCAACAAGGTCAGCCAGTGCTGTAGGCTCTTTGGCAAGGATCTGATGAAGCAGTGACCGGAAGAGCCCGAGGCATGTTTTCTGGAGATCATCACCGCGGCCGTGAAAGAAAAAGGAGAGAATTAGATCGCCATGCACAATGCTTGACGATATCTGTTCATGGGCATATTTCAGCAAGGTTGACTTGCCCGTGCCTGGTCCTCCTTTGATCCAAAGCAGGCCTCGGTCGGAAGAGACCCATTTCCTGTAGATGTTATGCCGAAGAAGCCATGTGCAGGTCCCCTCGAAGGCAGAATCAATGTCAGAGGCGCGGCTTTCCATCTGCGAAAAGGCAAGGGACCTCAGACAGCGCTTATCACGTTCTGATAAGTTGAGTAGTGGTCGATCTACAATGAGTTAGCGAGGCGTCTTTAAAGGCTGAAGATAAACTAAATATGATTTCGAACTTACATGAGACTGAAAGCGCGTGAGAAGCTAGGTATTGGAGCTGTTGAAGGACCCTATCCAACTCTCCATCATGCATGTGAAACTTGACCATTGTCGAATGAGTTCGGGGGATGGGACACATGTGCTGCAATGCGCCGTTCGATAAACCCTGATTGACCGCCGAAGCTCTCGAAACCAGGACCGCCGGCGGCCCTTCCATCTTATACGAGCGTTCTTTGTCCTAACCGCTGTCAATATGGCTAATCTGGACATAATTGGGACGAAACTATAACCAGGACAAAATTGCACGTAGGATGATATATGGATACAACGGGGATGAAACGTACCAAAATTGCCGTGGGCGACAGTTCCGTCTCATAGAACAGGACGACATTGATATTGCGATCTAACACGGTCTGGAAATCGAGGCGCTGCTGTTCCAAATACTCCGAGTTTGTGCCGAGCGACTCGAGCAATAAGCGGTTGGGTTGATCTTTCACCATCTGTTTCAGGGAAGAGATATCCATTCCGAGGCCAGGCACACCGAAGAAGGCGATCCCAGACACCGCCTTCAAGAGCCTCTGGTGGTGGCTCTCTTTGGATTTAGACAGCAATATGAGGGCCTATGGGGTGTAAGATATCCCACAGCTTCGCGATGCTTGGTGGTATCTTACCTCTTTGACAATTAGCCCGCCTAGGCTGTGCGCCACGAAGATGATGGGCTGTGAGAGGCCCGCCACATCGAGATGGCCCTGGAAGCTGTTGTAAAAGGACCGCGCAAGGTCGTGAAGGCCCTGGAAGCTGGCGCTTCGATGAAGTTTCGAGTCATAGCCATATATCATGACGCGCGCAGTTGGCTTGCTTTCTTTATTCGTGATCCGTTCGGGGAGAGAATCGCGCAGCCACATGTGCCGGCTACCCTTTTCTTTGAATGAGCCGAATGCATGCCCGCCGAGGCCGGAGATAGCAATGATGCTAGAGACGGTTGGATGGTTAGCAAACGTGTTAATGAGGGGTGGTGACAACGCACTCGACCTTGTGGTCCTGCGGTGGGGGGACATATAGCGTGGTGATGCCGAGGAAGTCGCCATCGAGGGCCAGCCAACGTGTCGCTCCGGGCTGATCAGGATCCTTGGGAAGCTCAAGATGCTTCCGAGGAAACCAGTCTTGGGGGGACCCGGAGAAGATCACGGTGGCCGTCTGCGAGTAACCGTGAATCTCGCGGGCGAGAGATTTGACGACCGGACAGAGCGAAGAGGGGACTTTTGCGGCCAGAAATGACTCAAGTCCGACTTCGTTCCAGTCGAGAGGAACACCAAGCGCCCGATAGGTTCGCTCCATATTGCTGTCAACCAGAGGACCGACCGTGCTGCAGACTCGAAACTCTTTTGTGATGGTGCTTGTTCCGAACGCAAGGCAGAGCCATTTCAGCCCAAGGAGGGGTATTTGAATTTGGGAAATTTTTTGGTTATTTACGCCTGCTCACCCACCACTCAGGAGGCGCATCGTCCCGCCGCCGTAAGAGCAAGAAAGACACGTGATCAGGCAATGGTCTGGTACGCAAGACGACGAATGATGTTGAAGGAATATAGTGATACGTATTCCGGAGTTGCGATTGGTTGCGGTTCTGGGGCAGTTTCTGCCAAGGTCGATGGTGTATTTGCTGCGTTGTTAACTACGTTTTACTTTCAAGGCCGCTTAGATTTGCTTGGTCTCGACTACTTTACTTAGTCTACTGCGTCTTGACTCTAAACCTACCCCTCCTCACGCGACAGTATTTTTCCGCAGAGACAGTGCACGCTCCTTCTGTGCCAAACCGGCGAGCACATGGCATGGTAATCGACATCAGGTCGGCCTCCCCTGTGAATTTATTCTCTGTACAAAGACTGTACGCTAGGGCACATGCAATAAGAACGACCAGCAGAGGAGACTTGGCAGAGTCTACAAGTCTTGCAATCACTATCATTCGTTCGTCGCCGCTTCACCCTGCCTGCCCTCGAGACGGCTGCACCGCCGTTTCGTCGCCAGTAAGTTTGCGCTTCCTTCTCGAGCCACTTCATCGTCAAGCCTGATGACAGTATCCACCTGACAGAAGCAGCAGCGAGGTGATTTGTCGCCCAAAACACTTGTATACTGCGAAACTCGATACAGGTCCCAAGCCAGAGGCTTGGCTTCGCTTATAAACTGGCCTTTGTCTCCACCGAGGAGCTATTCGTCTTTTCAGTACCGAGAGGTGAAACTGGGAGTTGGTGAACAAGCAAAAAGACGACTGGTGGTCTGTATGAAATTCCGCATTGCGTTTATTGAATACCGAATTGTACCTCGATGAGCTCGAAATGATGGCTGAGATTCGAGCCTCGAAGGTGGACGGGAGTCGAGGTCACGGGATCTGCCAAACAAGTTCTGGGAACACGGTGAACCGTGCAAGGAAAAGACCATTGCAGTACAACCGAAGGGATATGCCACCATTTAGGGTGTACTATTCTAGTAGAGCAAAAACCCACAGTCTGGCTGACTGTCCCATTTGCTGGCATTTCAAGAACGAACACGGCCGGCATCACAGGAACGAAGACAAACGGTCTGGGTTTATCATCACACGTGACTGGCGCAAGTCTTTGATCCTGCTAGCTTGCGTGAACTTATATTCGGAGAAAACGGCCGTAGGGTCTAAGTCGAAAAAATACGACATTGTCCATCTGGCACGGCGATGGAAAATGCAACGATTGGACCGCATGTCAGGCGACTTTGGATTGCGTACATACACGTCGGCAGGATGTGCGGCGGCGGTTGCCGAGATAGGAGGGTAACGAATATTGCGACTAGATGGCGCCATCGCCGACTGCTTGCGTTTGCGCAATTTGCTGGCTAGGACTACGCAGGGCGAACATAGGCCCGACAAGTTCCGCCATCGTAAGACTTGCCAAGAGTATAAGAGGGTGCGTACCGGGCAGATAAAGACGGCCGACGGCAGCCAAGAGACACGGGAGAACAGAAAAGAGTCGCAAGACAGAGAAAAGAAGGCAAACATGACGACTCCGTGGACAGTAGCGATTATCGGCGGGGGCCCCGGCGGGCTGGCGGCAGCGATTGCGCTGCAGCAGGCCAACGCAGCGGCGGGTGCGCCGTTGGTGGAGTGGACGCTGTACGAGAAGAAGCCGGCGATCAGCGAGACGGGCGGGGGCATCTCGCTGCAGCGGCACACGTGGCGGCTGCTGGAGCGGCTGGGCGTGGCCGACCGGATCGACGCCCGGCAGTTTTTCCGGTCGCCGGACGGCACGGCGGGCGAGCAGCGGGACGCGGTGACGGGGGTGCTGCTGGCGCGGCTCCAGCACAGCGACGACACGCCGCCGCACGAGATCAGCTGCCGGCTGCCGCGGGCGCGGCTGCAGGCGGCGCTGCTGTCGGCGGTGGACACGTCGCGGGTGCGGGTGGACCACAAGCTGGAGGGAATCGAGGAGACGGACGCGGGCTTCCGGCTGCGCTTTGCCGACGGCACGACCACGACGGTCGACCTGGTCATTGGGGCCGACGGCATCCGGTCGGTGGTGCGTCCGGTGGTGGCGCCGGGCCACACGCTCACGTACACGGGCCAGTCGGCGTACCGGGTGGTGCTGCGGGCGGACGAGGTGGCGGCCATCAACGGGATTCCGCAGGCGTCTGTGTTTTGGCAGTATGTCGGCGGCAAGTACGTGTTTACGAGCCCGCTCGGCGGCAACGACTTTGAGCTCACGGTGCGGATCAAGCCCGGCGTCGAGAACGGCGGCGAGGCCGAGCGGGCCCGCGCCGGCAGCGTCAGCTGGGGCCGTCCGTTTGACCTGCACCGGCTGCTGCCGTACTATGCGAGCTTTGCGCCGCCGGTGCGCGCGATCCTCAAGCTGGCCGCTGCCGCCGGGCCGGTGCAGGAGTTTGCCATGTTTGGCGGCCCGCGGCTGACGAGCTGTGTCAAGACGGGAAAGACGGCAAAGACGGGCGGCATTGCCCTGCTGGGCGACGCGTCGCATCCGCTCTCGGGCGCCTTTGGTGCAGGCGCCGGCTTTGCCTTTGAGGACGCATACACGCTCGCGACGACGCTGACCTGGGCGCGCAAGGGCGGCCGTCCGCTCTCGGCCGCGCTCGCCGTGTACGATCGCGCACGGTCGCCGCACTATGCGAACCTGTACGAGACGCTGGACCGGGGCGGCGCGCTGGCGGCGGCGGTCGCCAACGAGAAGCTGCCGCTGCACGAGGAGATTGCAGAGCGCGTGCGGCGGGTGTGGACCGGGTCGGCAGCGTCGGCGTGGGTGTACGAGTACCGGGCGGACGAGGTGCTGGAGGGGATTCTGCGCGAGGAGGACGAGGCCGGAAAAGCAAAGGCGGCCGAGGCGGTGACGAAAAGGGAGGACGAGGTCCGAGCGGCGGAGGCCAAGACGGAGATTGGCCCGCGGCCGGTTGCAGCGGCGGCCTAACCGCAAATAGACGAAAATGTAGCCACGGGTCGATGCATGTCAGAAGCTGAGGCGTGAGGCTGCCCCGTGTTTATTTTTTAAAGAGGGGAGGGGAAAGCGTGAGCATTTCTCCCTTGAGCGTTTTTGGGCTGCTCTGTGTTTGTTCGTTCTGCTTCAGTGCTGTCTGCTCCGTCGCTCCTGCCTTGCGCGTGTCGATCGCGCCTTCCATCATACGCTCCCGCCTGCTCCAAAATGTCCTCTTCCTATTCTCCCCTCGGCGACTTGCCCGACCTCACAACCAACAGCAAGCCAGCCTCTGACGTCCGCATGGGCGACCTGGTCGTCTTGCAGGGCCACCTGTGCCGCTTGAGAGATACGTTTTCCAGCAGGCAGGTTCAGCGCTACGCCGGCCGCTGCATCTTCACCGACCGCTGGTGCTTGGAGCATCTGCATCGCTCCGACGACATTCTGACTCCGGACTTGCGACGGTACCGCGTCCTGGCGGTGCTCTCGGACAGGCTCATCGTGCTGACGCCAGACGGCGTCAAGGAAGACCTGCGAGTGTCTGGCAGCCTCAAGCGGGACCTTGCTGGCCCCCTCGCCGACCCCCGACGCAGCGTCTCGCTACAGGTGGTCTATGGCGACTCTAAAGAACAGGCCGTCGCCTTCGATACGTCCACCGATGTGCCTGCCACCGACCTGCCGCTGCTGCACGTCATCGCTGCGCATGATGTCGTCGACGCCCTGGACGGCGCGCTGAACGACACGACCGTCCACCAGCTGGACAGCCGCGGCCGGACTGCTCTCTTTCACGCCGTCGCCGGCCGCCACGAGCACATGGCCAGTAGACTGATCAATGCCCGCGTCGACATCAACCACGCCGACCACCAGGGCACAACCGCCCTCGATGTCGCCGTCGCCACCGCCGCCAGCCCGACCGACGCCGTGGTGCAACTGCTGCTCTCCCACGGCGCCGTGTCTTGCGACGCCGACGAGGACGTTTGCACCGATGGCGCCCACGTCGAAAATTGCGACCGTCTTGGATACGCAGCCCTGCACGAGGCCGCCTACCGCGGCGACGACATTGGCGTCGCCCGACTCCTCGGACTCGGCGCCGACCCCAATGCCCGCACCGCTCTCGGCGGCGAGACCGCGCTACACTGCGCCGTCGATGCCGACCGGCTCTTTGCCGGCAGGCCCGGCCGCCCTGACAAGCTGCCTCGCACCCCCAGCCATGCCGTCCTCGTGCGCCACCTCCTGGAAATGGGCACGGCTACCACCGCCCGCCGCTGGGACGGCCGCACGGCCAAGAACGTGCTCGACCAGAAGCTGGCCGACCCTGCCATCGAGTCTGGCCAGAAGGGAATCCTCCGAGACATTCGGGCTGTCTTTCAGACCGCCCCCATCGCCGCGACCGGCCAGCAAGGGTCTGTCTATCGACAGAGCCACATTGATGATCATACTGTCAATGTCTGCAACACTTTCCAGCTCCGCATCCAGTACCATGCCGGCAACTCTTTTCGCATCGCAGAGGCTGACCTCGGCAACCTGCTCTACCGCCCCGACAAGAAAAAGGGAGATCGTCTTCTGCTGGACGAGCTGCAGAATTGGGCGTACGAAGAGGGCAGGGATGGGCCCTCTTGGAAGTGGATGCATCTGCCCGAGAACAACCACATCTGGGCCAAGGTGAGGCCGCCTGCCCATCAATCTAGGTTCATGCTCACCGTGTAGGACCTTGTCAGCGCGTTCCAGACCACGCGCGCCTTCCGTATCTTCTTGCCCGGCACCATTGAGCGCTTCATGGACGCGACTTTCTACGAAGTGCGCGGCACGGCGCCGCAGATCCGCTTCCGTCGGCCACTCTTTGCCGAGTTTTTTGGCTCCCGGCACGAGACCTTTTCGCTAGTGGTGCGTTGCGTCAAAGCACCGCTGGAGACCCGTTCCTGTCCGTGGCCGTGGCCGACCTGACCGACCTGACCGACCCCCAGATCCCCTACTTTGATGTCGAGTCGCTTCACGACTGGCACGGCCGCCACCGACGAGCCGACGACCATTCCCGCCGCAAACAGGCGCTCGAGAGCATCTACCGCTACGGCGACAGCCGCCTCGACGACCTGCACGTCCCCTGCACCCTCGACCAGTCGCATTATCTCTTTCTCAACGACTCAAGCGACCGCGACCGCACCCAGGTCGTCGTCAAGTATGCGAAGCGCCGGAAACAAACAAAAGCCCCAAAGATGCTCATGGTCGGCCAGCTGTGGCTCTGGAAGATCAACGAAGAGACGCTGCTGACCGCCTTTCCCGATCGCTGGCTGCAGGACCAGACCGTCGATCTCCTGACCGCCGTGTCCGAGGGTCTTGCTCGCACGCCGCCCGAGTCCCTTGACGCCATGGTGGTGCAGATTCTCGACCTTGTCACCGGCTTCGTCGACGCGCCCTACAACTCCGGTCTCGACACGAACCTGCTCGATATTTTTGAACAGAGCATTGCCAATCGGGTGGGCTTCCCTTGCTGCCAGGAATCAGGATCCACGTCCACAGGCTAACCTACTTGCCTCTAGGCGCATGCCGCTGCTGACTGCTACGACAGCTTCTGTGACGCTCAGAACACGACCCGTTGCGCCATCCCCGAATCCACCTCTGACGAGAACAGGAAACTGCTGCAGGAACGCAGCAAACGCGCTCAGGAAATGAGCTGCGATATCGCCACCGAGGTCGAGCACTTGCGCGAGATCAAGGACATTCTTGACGAGCTCAATATGGTCGAGCACGTCCTGGCCGACCAGCGCACCGTCATCGCCCAGTACGAGACCAGCTACCGCGAGTCGCTCCTCCAATCCGACTTCGTGGACCTCACCAACGGATCGCGCCAGCGATACGCCCCAAAGCTGCTGCTGCGCAAGCTCGACTTTCGTATCGACAAGGCCCGCAAGTTGACCCGCGAGGCCAAGTCCGTCGAGGGATCTGTACGTCTGCTCTGTTCCTGTCGACTTTGTTCACTCTGCTCACTCTGCTGCCACGCTACCCCCAGTTCACCCGCCTCCTCGACCTCAAGCAAAAGGAGGGCAACCTCAACGCCGCCCGCGATACCCGCCAGATGGCCCTCCAAGCCGACCAGCGTGCCATTGACAGCGAGACCCAGAACCAGCTCCTCTTTGTCTTCACATTTATCGCGCTCGTCTTTGTGAGTCCCCTGACCCGGTCGCTACGAGATCTGGCCAGATACTCTAACCATGGTAGACCCCCATCTCCTTTGCCAGCAGCCTGCTCGCCGTCCCGACAAAGGACTTCCCCCAGAACGCTGCCACCGGATCGGTCAGCTGGCGCTGGTGGCAGGTCCTCGTCGCCTCCTGTAAGTTGCCCGTCCGAGTACTCGGACACTGCTGAACTGCTGCTGACCTGTAGTGATAACCGAGTGCGTTACCTTCTTGACCATCGCCTTCTTCTGGGCCAATAACCGCTGGCGGATTATCACGGAGTCGTGGCAGTATGTCCGAGACTGGGTGATGCCGCGCCATGTGCGTCGAAAGGTGGGGAAAAACGGGGAAATGGCATGAGCTTTCGAATACGAGCACTATTCATGGTTGCGTCCAACGGGTTTTAATTTGCACGTCTCATTCCCACAACTGTCTCAGTCATGCGTGACCTGTGCGCGCTACAAGCGAGGCCGCCTCGGATGCCCGGTGAGCTCGGGTAGTGATAGTCTAACCGCCCAGCCAATCCGGGTCCCCGCAAACTGAGCCGAGACTGCTCACAGTGCTAAGCTTGCGCCCCGACCCATCCCCCCAGAGCGCTAACGTTTTTTGGGGCTCCACCCCCGCCAACTTGCAACGGCCCCAGACGGGGTAGCAGCCTAAAGTGGCTCGCAAACTAAAATCGCTGCACAACGTTACGCTCGCGGCAGAAGTCCGACGGCCCAGAGGCTGCATGATGGGCCCATTCCCGCCTCTAGGTTGTATTTTTTTGTGTTTTGCCGCAGGCCTTGCCCCGGTCACATGCTATTTCCTGAGTTGAGCCGGCCAAACAGCCTAAACTGCCCGGCTGAACACAGCTTTTCGGCGCAACCCCGGACTGATGTCACAAAGGACCTAGATTGCAGGAGGAACCCTGGACAGTGCATATTCAAATTAATCCACGTATCATGAATCCGTGCGATGACCGAGAGCTGTCGTACCATGGCGGGGGCCACGAAGCTGTCGAAGCTATAAGCTCGGCTTGTGCGCTTGTGTGCCCGTCTGCCGGCATCATGGTCTGCGTCCTTTCTCCTCTCTATCTGCAAGAATCCACCCAAACTCTGTATCGACAGCCATGACGGACTCAAAAGCCGTCTTCGAGACTGAGCCCGAAAAGGTCGAGGCTGAGCACAAGACGCTCGACAAGTCGGACCTGCTCAACGATGCCGTCGACGGCGAGAACCGCGAACATGAGATGGGCGCCTGGGAGGCGGCCAAGAGCCATCCGTGGGCCTGTCTGTGGGCGTTTGCCATGTGTTTTACCATTGTGCGTTTTTTTTTTTTTTTTTCATTCTTATCATTGCGTGTTGCATCGTGCCATTGTGTTCTCCACTGACCAACGCGGCCAGGTCATGGAATCGTTCGACATGTTCCTCAACTCCAACTTTGTGGCCCTCGAATACTTCAAGCAGAGATTTGGCGTTTATGCCGACGGATCCTACAGCATTCCCACCCGGTGGCAGAGCGCCCTCTTCCAGTCCGGACAGTGTGGCGCGTTCGTTGGCGTCTTCTTGGCCGGGCCCATTACCAACCGCCTGGGATATCGATGGACAACCATCTTGGCGCTGATCCTGATGAACGCCACTATTTTTATCTCCTTTTTTGTAGGTGGTGTCCCGTTCTTGGCTTTACCGAGGATCGCGCTAACGCCCCAAGGCCGATTCGCTCACCGTCCTGGTCATTGGCCAAGCCTTTGAGGGCATCCCTTGGGGCCTGTTCATTGCCAACTCGCCCGCCTATGCCAGCGAGATCGTGCCGCTCGTCCTGCGCGGCGCCTGCACGGCCACGCTGCAGATGAGCTGGTCCATTGGCTCCATTATCGTGGCGGCAGCCTCGTACGGCTACAACAACAAGTTTAACCAGTGGTCGTACCGCGCGCCGCTGGCCCTGCAGTGGCTGTTTCCAGTATGTCTTGCGTGACTGTCATCTTCTTTCTCTTCTAGTAGCCCTAACCTGCCAGACCCCACTCCTCATCCTCATCTTTCTCGCCCCAGAGTCGCCCTGGTGGCTCGTGCGCCACGGCCGCAAGAAGCAGGCCCTGCGGTCCATTGAACGGCTCGGTGCAAAGGCCGGACAGGACGCACAGCAGCAGCTGGCCATGATTGAGCGGACCGTCGGGATCGAGGCGTCGATTGGCGGCGCGCCCACGCTTCTCGACCTGGTCAAAGGCACCGACCGGCGCCGGACCATAATCACCTGTCTCGTGTACGCGTCGCAAAACTTTGCGGGCAATCTGATTGCGAACCAGGCAACGTATTTTTTTGAGCGTAAGTCTGAACCTGAAGATTGGCAAAAAAAAAAAAAAAAAAAAAAGATCAACAAACCTAACACGTCACAGAGGCCGGCATCTCCACCAACAGAGCCTTCCAGCTCAACCTCATCAACTCGTGCCTCCAGTTTGTCGCCAACATCTGTTCCTGGTTCCTGGCCTCGTGGTTCGGCCGCCGCACCATTTTCCTCTGGGGCGTCGCCACCAACATGCTGCTGCTGATCATCCTCGGCATCTGCGCCACGGTGCAGCAGACGACGGCGACCAACTACGCTCAGGCCTGTCTCGGCGTGGTCATCTCGTTTGTGTTTGCCGGGACCCAGGGTCCGACCTCGTACACCATTATCGCCGAGACGTCTTCCGTGCGGCTGCGGGCCCTCAGCACCGCCGTCGGCCGTGCCGGCTACTACATTGCCGAGATCCCCATGATCTACCTGGCGTCCAAGATGCTCAACACGACCGGCTGGAACCTGGCGGGCAAGTGCGGTTTCGTCTGGGGCGGCACGGCCTGCGTCTGCTGGCTGCTGGCCTACTTTTTCCTCCCCGAGCTCAAGCACCGGTCCTACCGCGAGATTGACATTCTCTTCAACCGCAAGACGCCTGCCCGCAAGTTCAAGTCGGTCACTATTGACGTGCAGGAGAACGAGTAGGACGAGGCGGAACGGGCGGACTCGGGAGACGGCATGGTTCGAAGGATCAGTATATTGTGGCTCCCCTGTAAATCTGTACGCAGTAATGCAGCCGGTGTCTTGTCGTGTCTCCACATTTGCGAGTTCCTACGAATAATGTACCCCGTCAAAGTGCAATCTTGGAAGGTGAAGGAGCTCTGTGACGGAGACTGGCGAGAATTTTCAAATCGCGAGAGATCGCTCTTGAGCTGTCTTGCTCCTCCGTCTCACGACTGTCAAAACGGCCGGCTTACGGGGTGTCTGAGACAAATAGCCTAAATACTTGACATGCTAGCTGCAGCCTCTTCCTTCCAAACGCCTCCTTTACAGAAGTGTATCCCGTCTCGTCCGAATTATTGATTCAATACGTCATCGACAGGCAATGGGCCCGCTAGTCGTACGACGTACGAGAGCTCCCTTAATCCGCCTCGGCAAGTGGATCCGGCATAATCCTTGCCGCCCCTATTTTGACAGATTCGCGATCTCCTGAGCTCATTCGTCATTTCATCGAACCCGTCTTTCCATTACTCCGTATGGCAACTCCCGTCCGGCCCCGGCCGACCACGGTGGCGGAGCATCTCTCTGGCGCAACCCCGTCATGGCATGGCAGGATCACAGCCGAGGGGCCGTTCCAGCCGGCAGCCGACCGATATCACCTGTACATTGGTGAGGCTGAGATTGAGCCGCCGTGATCTGCTGCCGTCCGCTGACCGTGCAGGCTTATTCTGTCCTTTTGCGCAGCGCGCCAACATTGTGCGCCACCTCAAGGGGCTGCAGGACCTGATTCCGGTATCGGTGGTGAAGCCGTATCCCAAGGGCGACGAGTTGGGGTGGCCGGGTTGGGTGTTTCCCAAGACAGAGTCCGAGTACGCAGACGCGACGCCGGATGCGCTCTTTGGCGCCGAGTATCTGCACGAGATTTACTTCCGCGCCGATCCGCAATATACCGGTCGTTTCTCGGTGCCGGTGCTGTGGGATAGGGTCGGCAACACGATTGTCAACAATGAGTCGCCGGAACTGATGCGCGACCTGCAGACGGCCTTTGACGCGATGCTGTCGCCGGAACACGCGGCCGTGAGCCTGTACCCGGCCGAGCTGCAGACGCGCATCGATGCCGAGACGGTCTGGCTGCAGCGCGACCTGTGCGTGGGCGTGTATCGGGCCGGCTTCTCCAAGACGCAGGCGGACTATGACGCGGCGGTGCCGCGCGTATTTGCGGCGCTCAACCGGCTGGAGCGCCTGATCCGGGCCAACGGCGGCCCGTACGTGCTGGGCGGCACCTTGACGGAGCTGGACGTGCGGGCATACGCGACCGTGGTGCGGTTCGACGTGGTGTACGTGCAGCACTTCAAGTGCAACCTGGGGACCATCCGCCACGACTACCCACAGGTGCACAACTGGCTGCGACACCTGTACTGGGCGGTGCCGGGCTTCCGGGAGACGACCGACTTTCGCCACATCAAGGAGAACTACACCAAGTCGCACAAGGACGTGAATCCGCTGGGCATTACGCCCATGGGGCCGTGGCCGAACGTGGAGGCCGGCTACGAGACAGACGTGGCCCGGGTGGCGGTGGGCGGCGTGAAGATGCCCCTGGTTGTGGCCCTGGAGGCCGAGTTGGGGCCGCCGGTGGAGTAGAAACGATTGCGGAAAGCCGCTGATTCGCCAGCTGTATCCCACATAACCAGAGCACAGACCCAATACGACATAGTGCAGCCAACCACAGCCGTTGTTAGCTGACACGTCCAAGCCACGCAAGGCTGTTTTCATGATCCCTCGTTGCTGAAAGCACTGCAGCCAGAACGTTGACCACCAGCACAGCAATGCGGCTTGTAGACGACATCCTCAGGTCATGGCCCGGCCGGAAGAACAACGTGTACGAGCCGTATCGCTACGAGCCGCTGCAGGCGCGGCAGATTCGCGTGCTGCACCTCTTTTCTGGCACGGCTGACGACGCGATCCAGTGCTCGCTCGTGGTCCATTCGCTGGACACACGGCCCGACTATGAGGCGCTCTCCTACACCTGGGGGGATCCAGGCGACCGCCGCGGGCTGCTCTGCGACGGCAGGGTCGTTGGCGCCACCAAGGGTCTGGCCGAGGCGCTCTGGCATCTGCGGCAACCCGGGGCGACGCGCGTGCTGTGGGTCGATGCGCTGTGCATCAACCAGCGGGACCTGGCCGAGCGCAGCGCCCAGGTGCTGCTCATGGGCGACGTTTACCGCACGGCGCGATCGGTCGTCGTCTGGCTCGGCGGGTCCCATGTCCACGGCCAGGCGGCTTTCCGGCTTCTGCGTCGGATCCAGGCGGCGGCCGCCGCCGAAGCTGTCGAAGCTGTCGAAGCTGTCGGAGCTGTCGGAGCTGTCGATCCGGTACCTGAGTTGCCCGACAGCATGAGCCCTGACTGGCGGGCCGTCGGCTCCCTCTTTTACCGACCGTGGTTCACGCGCGTGTGGATCATCCAGGAGGTGGCCCTGGCGCAGTCCGCCCTGGTCTGCTGCGGCACCGACAGCATATCCTGGCCCGCGCTCGTGGCCGCCACCGACTTCATCCGCCGCCGGTACCAGGACCTGTGGGTCTATCTGGACCTCGTGCCCGTCATCCAGCTCCAGCAGGCGGCCCAGGACGTGCAGGCAGGCCGGCAGCGGGACCTGCTCTGGCTGCTGAGCACCTTTCGCGACACCTTTGCCACCCAGCCGGTCGACAAGATCTACGGCCTCCTCGGCCTCGCACAAGAAGGACACAGCGTCGTGCCCAACTACGCGGCCCCCGTCCAGCAAACGTACTGCGAGGTCGCCCGCATGCTTCTGGGCTCGTCGCTCGATGCGCTGAGCCTGGTCGGCGACTCCTTTTGTCGCAGAACAGAAAATCTGCCGTCCTGGGCCCCGGACTGGGCAATGCATCTCAGGGCGGAGCCGTACTTATTCCGCAGCATCGCACACGCCTTCCATGCATGCGGAACCGCCGTGGCGCCCATTATGCGCTTCTCGTCGGATGGGCACTGTCTGTCGGTCCGCGGCATCTTGCTGGACAATGTGTCTGCGGTCGGTGACCAACATGTCATTGGCAAGGTTATCACATATGCTCGCTTTAAAGAGGGCTCGCTTGTGAGGCGGCTACAGAGTAAAGAAATGCGCAAACAGTTCCGGGAGTGGGAGAAGATGGTGCTGCGTCTCAAGACCTACCCGACAGGAGAAGACATCCAGCGCGTGTGGGAGAACACTCTCCTGGCAGGGGCTGGCACGGCAGAGGCCCCGTCTGGTACCTTTAGGGACCACCACCTGTCGTTTCTCGACGACTCCAAAAGCTTTCCCAAGGGCCATGGCGCCGACTTGGCTGCTCGGTACAACATGGGCATCAGGCCGGCTGCAAACGGGAGGCGGCTGTTCGTGACGGATGGCGGGTACGTCGGGCTCGGCCCCGGATCCACAAAGCCTAAAGACTGCGTGGCACTATTCTGTGGAGGTCGGACGGCATATGTGTTGAGGGAGAATCGTAAACGGAAGCACCGTCTGGCTTCTTACATGCTTGTCGGGGAAGCATACGTTCACGGCATGATGAACGGCGCAGGATTTGCTAGAGAGCACGATCTACGGGACTTTGACTTAGTTTGAGGAGTCCATCGCCTCGTATCGCTATAAGTAGGTGGATTGTGAGAAATCTTATGAGGCCTGTGATGGCCACTTCCGACGGTTGATGGAACTAGCGTGATTGTCCCATTTTGCCAACGGTGTCGTTTCGCAGGACGGATGCAACTCAGGATGCAGCATATCGTACATGTCAGAGCTATCCCCTTTTGGTAGGAATGGCTTGGCGTGAGGGGTTCAGCCGAACAGGCTGTGTTGCACGCAGAACTGCCCAAGGCAGATTGGGCTGCATTTTGGGTTGTTCCCCCTCACAAGGACGAGTGTTTCTCGTCCTTGTGAGGAATTTGCTCCCAACAACGTCACCAAAAAAACATGAGCGGGCTAGAGGTACTGGGCGCAGTGGCGGCGGCGTGCCAGGTGGCAGTGAATGCTTATGGCGTCCTCCAGTTCGTGCGGAATCTACGTCGCCAGTACACAGAGATGTCGGACACGCTTGGCGACATCGCCAACGAGCTTAATGCCGTCGAACAGGGCTGCAAAATGATCAGCGTTTCCATCGAAGAGGACAGGTTTAGCGAGGATGGATTTCTGTCCCATCTATTGATCTCCAACAACAACCATGTTCTTCAGCTTCGTCACTACCTCGAGGACATTGACTCCAAAAGCCAGACAAAGAATTTCCGGAAGGGTAGAGCCTTTGCTAAGCTATACAATCAAAACTCCAGCATTCACTCATGTCTGCAACAGCTGAGAGGGAATCAGAAAACTATCATCAACCATGTGGTGGTTCTGGCACTCCGCAGGGTCAATCATACGGCAAGGCAGAACGAGCAGATAATTGAGTCTCAGCACCAGATGCAGAGCGAAATCTACCAGCTGAGAGAGGAGCACAGGAGCTCGCGGGTAGTAGAGTCTCTGCACCAGGTGCAGAACGGAATTTACCCGCCGACAGAGGGTCGCAGGAGCTCGCATGAATCGATCCGGAGCTTGGCCGATGCGCACGAACACTTGCTACAAATTCTTCAAGGCACAAGCCATGAGCCTCATGAAAACGAACACAGTCCCACGCCTCAGTACTCCCCGCCCCAAAATCACGACATCAACTACGGCCGCAATCCTTTGCCGCAGTTGTATGCAACCGAAGAATGCGCCCGCGATCCTTTGCCCCAGGAGGTAGCATTAAACGAACAGCGGAGGCCGCCAGAGGATGATTACGAAAACCCTGAAGGAATTGACAGCTGTGAAAGCCCCGAAGGAGTCTACAGCCATTATGGAACCCCCGAATGCGGTTCCGATATTGAGGATTGTCGCCGGAACCATGGCTACGAAGGGATTCCTGAATCTCTCGAATTGTACTCGTACTGACACGTCAAGTGCCATGAGAGGAACATTGACGTTTTCCAAGGCCCTGTGGCTGATAACAAGGCCGATCAAGAATTTAGGGGGTGTGTAGCCGTGCTTGATCTTTCCCTTTCATTTTGTTTCATTTTGTTTTACTATATTTTATTTTAACCAAATAGATATAGGTACCATTCTTCGGGAGACGGTTAGTCCAGTGGGCTCCTGTCCCCGGGGAGCAACGCCGTAGCCGCCGCTGCCCCAGAGATGTCAGCGATAAGGTCGGCCCCAACTCCCTGCCGTACGGCATGGTGACGTCTACGAGCTGGAGACGGAACACCCGGCCACGGAACCACTCCCGAGCTTGCATTTCTTGCATATACAGTAAGCCGTCCACAAAATCATGGCAGGAATTTCGGCCGCTGGAGTGATGGGCTTCGACTCGCCTAACAGGGCGGCAGTGGTAAAGCACTTTGGGCGACTTCCGATCAGACTTGTCGGTGCGGCGCCATGCGGCGAGGCAAAAGAAAATAAGAATTATTCATCACACTGCGTCTTCTGTACGTCCCCCATAACTCGGTCGACCCAGTGCCACAGCCGCTTGTCCAAGATCTGCCACGGGTGGATGGACGCACACACGGCCAACTTGCGCGCCATCGTCAGGCACTCCGGCTTGTAGATGGCGTCAAAATAGTCCATTTCCTGCTGACGAATCTCTGGCTCCGGCTCGTCGTCAACCGCCAGCTCAGCCGCCAGTTCCACAACCTCTGGCCGCTGTAGCTGTGCAGTGAAAAAGCGAGCAAGGCAAGTATCAACGTCGTCGTCTTGGCCGATGTGGCTGTCGTGGTCACGGAGAAGCGTGCACAAGGCCTTGAGGTGACGGTAGTCTTGCGGCGCGTCCAGGTGGACGAGCCGGAGAAAGTGGGAGACGGCCTGGCCAGTGGCCCAGGACGGATCCGCAGGCAAGGGCGGCAGGTGTGGCGCGAGCAAAGAGCCGTATGCCTGCACGAAGCCGGCACGGTAGGCTGCCTGCAGGGCTGGCGTGTGACAGAGGTCCCGCGGATGCGGCAGACCCGGTGCAGCCAACAGCTGTGCGGGCGGGACGGAAGTGCAAAAGGCCCAGTCGATGAGGCCGGTGATGCGGAGGTCTTGGTCGACAAAAATGTTTTGCAGGCTCAGGTCGGGGTGGCAGAGGACAAAGCCGGGGCCGGTGTCATTGCTGCTGCCAGGCTGGGACTCTGACGGGCCGGGCAATGGCCGGGCCAGCCGGGGGATGGCGGTGTCGCGCAGGAGGAACGCGACGAGGCTGTAGTGCAGACGGTTGACGCTGCCGTCGACACGACCGCCCAGTGCGGCCACGTCATTCCACCGGTCCGTGGCCGCTCGGTACGCGGCATAGCTGGCATAGCCGTCGTGGGGGACGGGCACGGGCGCGAGCAGCAGGTGGTGCCCCATGGGGAGCTGGGCGGCGTGCTGCAGCAGGGCGTCGACGAGCGCGCCGTAGTAGGCGGCGTCGGTGGCAAAGGGGCCGCGCTCGAGGCTATCAGCCAGCTCGTCGCGGCCGTGCAGGACGAGGCCGGGCGAGAGACTGGGGCCGATGTGGAGGTATGGCTTGTTGCCTGCTGGGAAGAGGGAGCCGGCGACTGGCAGACGCAGGCAGTACAGCTGGCAGGCCAGGGCACCCAGCTGGCGCAGAACGGCTTCCTTTTCGTGGTCGGTCAGTCGGCCGGGTGGTGGAGCTACGGTTGGGAGGGTCAGGTCGTGTGTTTGCCAGGTCCCGTGGGCGGCCAACGGGTGGCCGGCCACCTTGCTCATGAGAATGTATGGAACACCAATGGGGTTATCGGCCGAGGCACTGACGTACGGGTCGTGTGTGAGCAACAAAAAACTCTGAAATACAGCTGCCTTTGTTTTTGCAACTCCTCACCTGAAATGGAATACTTCCGGCACGGGGATGGTGGTGCAGGCGCGGACATGGTGCAACGTCGCCACCTCGCTGGCCAAAATCTTGGCCAAAAGAGCGCCCTTGTCGACAGAGCGGCCTCGGAGAATCGGTGCGCGGAAAACCCACTCGACGCCGTCGTCGAACCGCAGAAAGATGACCCAGTTGAACGATCCACTGAGCGGCTGCTGATTGGTGTCGCAATCACAGGGTCGGCCGCGCAGCTTCTCGGCCAGAGCGAGAAGAGCAGGCAGATGAAACAGGGCATATTCGTGTATATTCTGTCGCTGTACTGACTTTCCAAGGTTGTTGGCCATCTTTGTGTCCACGATGCCAAAGGCGCGGTGTAGTTGGTTTAAGCATAAGATATAAGCGGTTGAGTTCTCATTATTTATGTAGTGAATCCGGGTTCCATCTCGTGGTATTGAGCTTCTCACGCAAGAGGCCGTGACGAAATAGAGCCGTGAAAGTATTGAGCAAAGCGCTGGTATGTTTCTGCTGTTGTAACTTTAGACTGCGAAACTAACTGCCGATGACGACGGAGCTGTTTCGGGATTGAGAAGCGGGCTGGATCAGAGAAACGGTACAACCACTTGTATGCAGAAGCGCCTCGCTTGCCCTGCCCACCCTCCACCCCATGCTACGATCAAGAGAGCCCTGCTTTCAAAGAAAGCGGCCGCATTCGAACTAGAACCCGCGTGGTGACGCCGTGACGTTGGTCACGTGCAAGCGGCTCGGCGGCGCCACGCCGGCAAAAGTCCGGGTAGCAAATGCGGAGAGGATATTGCCGCGGGTCGAGCTTGCCGAAGGAATACAGAAATCGGCGCCACTCGTCTGTTGCCATCGAATTCTCCCCCAGTCCATTGCGAACCAAAATGGCGTCTGTACGAGTTGTACCCAATGTGAGTGGCGAGTGACGTGCGTCCTGAAAGACAAACGAGAAAGCAGGGCTGACTGGCAGGCGTCGGCCCGCGCTGTTGGGCTCCTGCGCAGCATCCAATTCGGCCATCCGCCGTCGTGTCCCTGCCACTCGAACCCGACGCACCACCACCACCATGGCGGGCCGGCGGTGCGGCCGTTTGCGCGTCGGACGGGCGGCCGCGGGTATGCGACGCCGCAGCAGCCGCAGCGCGAGTACGCCTTTGAGCTGGCGGCGTCGTCGATCCGGTTTGGCAGCGGCGTGACGGCCGAGATCGGAATGGACCTGCGCAACCTGGGGGCGCAGCGCGTGGCCGTGGTGACGGACGCCACGGTCGACCGGCTGCGGGCCATGGAGCAGGTCCGCGGCGCGCTCGACGGCGAGGGCTTGCACTACGACGTCTTTTCCGGCGTCCAGGTCGAGCCCAAGGACGCCTCGGTGCGTGCTGCCATTGCCTGGGCCCGCGCGCAGACGCCCACGCCCGACGCCTTTGTGGCCGTCGGCGGCGGCTCCGTCATGGACACGGCCAAGCTCATGAACCTGCTCCTCTGCTACCCCGAGGCCGACCTGCTCGACTTTGTCAACGCGCCGCTCGGCCGCGGCCTCCCCGTCGACCGCCGTCTGCTGCCCCTGCTGGCCGTGCCCACCACCGCCGGCACCGGCAGCGAGACCACGGGCACGGCCATTTTCGACCTCACCGACCGCCGCGCCAAGACCGGCGTCGCCCACCGCAACCTCAAGCCCACGCTCGGCCTCTGCGACCCCCTCAACACCGCCTCCATGCCCGCCGCCGTCCGTGCCAGCTCCGGCCTCGACGTGCTCTGCCACGCCCTCGAGTCCTGGACCGCCATCCCCTACACCGAACGCGTGCCCCGGCCCTCCAACCCCATGCTGCGGCCCGCCTACCAGGGCGCCAACCCGATCAGCGACATCTTCTCGCTCAGCGCCCTCCGCAGCACCGTCAAGTACCTGCCGCGCACCGTGCGCGACCAGGGCGACCACGAGGCCCAGTCGGAGATGCTGCTGGCCGCGACGCTGGCTGGCGTCGGCTTTGGAAACGCCGGCGTGCACCTGTGCCATGGTGCGTCTGACCTTTTATTGTTTGTTGCCCCCCCCTCTAACTTTCTCCCTACAGGCATGTCCTACCCCATCTCGGGCCAGAACCCCGGCTACCGCCACGCCGGTTACGAGGTCAAGGCGCCCATTATCCCCCACGGCGTCTCCGTTGCTGTCTCTGCCCCCGCCGTCTTCCGTTTCACCGCCGCCTCCAACCCCGACCGCCACCTGCAGGCCGCCGAGGCTTTTGGCGTCGACATCACCAACGCCAAGCGGGAGAGCGCCGGCGAGATCCTTGGCGATGCCGTCGCCCGCTTCCTCGACGATCTCGGTGACCAGCCCAGCGGCCTGCGTGACCTGGGCTTCCAGTCAGAGCACATTGACGCCCTCGTCGAGGGCACCATTCCCCAGGCTCGCGTCCTCATGCTGGCCCCCGGCCTGGCCAAGGAACTGCAGCAGGAGAAGGATCAGCTGCGGAAGCTGTTTGAAGACTCCATGACGCGGTAGCCGGCTGCTGAGATGGGACCAGATCAAAGCAAAAGTGACTGCTCTCTTTCATGAATGCGCTCATTTTCATGAATGCGTCAGCATCGCAACAATGACTAGGCATTGTCGTGACAGAGGAGTAGCAAGTCCTAGGCATTTAAAAAGTATATAAAGCTGCATCCGCTGCCTCTTCTAGACATGTTCCTCTTCTACATCTGCAACAAAACTGGCAATAAACACTGCCTATTACTTCACACACTCCCCTCTCACCTGAACTGCTTTCTCAAACCCAACATGTCTACCAACGATACAAACAGTACCGGGGGCGACAAGACGGTCGACAAGGACAAGGAGACCAGCTCTGAAACCACAACCAATGACACGACCACCGACGTGGAATACATCTGCTGCAGCGAGTGTGCTCCCGCTGTCTCGGCCTTTGCCTCCATCGTTCCCCAGATCACCGAGAGCACCACAGCGTCAGGCCAAGTCAAATTCATCATCACCGGCGTGAACTTGGACGACAACAGCCTATCCACGCTGGCTTTCCAAACAACATGCGAGCTTCTACCGCACGGTTTCCACGGCACGCACCCCGATTACAAGTGCATGAACGCGTAGTAGCATTGATTCCCCAATGGGCGGCTTGTGAAGGCGTCCAGGAAAGTTGTGCTATGGCTAGAGAAAAATGGAATAATTGTAACCCACATAACCGCTTGGGATGCAATCGCTTTTGGCGACGAGGGTGTTGGGTGGGCGCAAAACAGGTTGCTTATCCAAGCACTGATCAATGTTGTGACGCACTTTGGCTTCTTGTCCACTTGCTTGGTCTCCGCGCTGTCCTAGTCGCTGTTACCGCCATTGTTTGCCGATTGTGACCGCGTTTGTTTTCAGGGGCTTGGCCGCGACCGCCCTTCTTGTCGGACGGCTGGCTGATCAGGGCTTCGGCCTTTATGCGGTCCAAAAAAAGGATGCACACTGTCCTGTAAAAATGCTTAGCCTCCGTCGTGCAACGGCCCAGTCGACCCGCCACTCAAAACCTCCTAGCCAAAAAAGCGCGCTGCATTTTAGAGTCGGACAAGTCCGCATCACACGAAAACGAAAAAAAAAAAAAAAAACGTACAGCAGCGGGTATTCGCTGGTCGTCACCGACCCAACTACTAATCCGCCGATTACTGGTTTAACTAGGGGAGAGCGGACGGGATCCCGTGCTTTCCAGTATCTATGGCCGTACGTGACAGAACTGGCGAGTGGCGAGTCTCTTGAACCCTTTGTCCTTCATGGTGAAAGCCCCAGATCTCCTCTACCCCTCCTTCTCCCAAAAGTTGGCCATGCCCTCGAGGTCGTCCACGTTGAGCAGGTCGACGCCATTGTCCCAGAGCGTGCGCCAGATGGCGTTGCGCGTGCCGACCGGCCAGCCCGGCTGGTCCCAGTACCGCAGCTTAATGCCCTTGCCGTGGGCGACGCTGACCTGCCCCATCAGCAGGGCCGTCTGGGTCGCGTTGAACGTCTGCGCGACCACGTCGCCAAACTGCACGGCAAAGTCGGTGCTGGCAATGGGCGACACGTCCGCCGTGATGTTGGCATACGTCGTGGCCAGGTACGGGATCGGCGCGTCCCAAAAGTAGTCGCGCGGCGCCACGCCCTGCACCAGGTCCAGCGGCGTGTTGCCGGTGCCAATGACGGTCACGGGCCCGGCCACGACGGCGCTGCCATTGTACGTCGTCAGGTAGCCGGCGGCCCGGAGCGGCGCCAGCGCCTCGACCACGTACGGCCACGTCGTCGCGCCGTCCGTCTTGACGTCGACAAAGAGGTAGAGCGTCTGGCTCGAGGACGTGTCGTAGACGCCGTTGGTCGTCGTGCCGCTGACGTAGCTGCTGCTGGGGTTCTGCGCCCGCAGCACCGACAGGATCGGATCAATGTACAGCGAGGCCAAGGTGCGCGTCGCCGTGAGTGCCGACTTTTCGTGGCCAACGTGCAGCGTGCCATTGTAGAGCCACACGTCCGCCTCCACGCTGACGGCGCCGACGGACAGCGCGCTGTAAAAGGGCGCCGGCCGCCAGTAGTCGTTGTGACTGTGGACAAACTTGGGCACGATGCCCTGCGTCAGGTTTGTCGGATACGTGAACAGCGGGTTGGTCGAGGCGCTGTCGAGAATGGCCTGCAGCGCCGGCGACAGCGCCATGTCCGACTGGGCCGCTGCGGCTCCAGCGAGAGCGACGCCGGCTGCGAACACACGGGGCCAGACCATTGTGAGCGGAGAAAGGTGTGATAAGGGGAAATGTAAAAAGGAAGCGAGACCAGAGGCGGTCGGACAACAGTCATAGTTATACCATTGCTCCCAACCAACGACGCCCTCTGAGCACAAACAAGTCGCTGATTCACGCGGCCAATCATCTCACACACGTGCAGCTACGGGCGACGCGCATCTCGCGGCCCGCCCGAGACGACCATCCTACCGCTGGTCTTGGCAATATGCCGGCGAGCCACGTGCAACAGGCGAATATTCGTTGTTCATGGAGTCCAGCGGAAAGATCGGCAGCCGATACCGGTTGCCATTGGCGGTATCAACAGCAGACAAATATCCGGGTCAATTGTCGCCGCAACGTGCTCGGTGAAGCTAGGACGAAAACATGGGACAGTTTGCGTGGACAGTCGGCTCTAGTGCCTCTGTCGATGATGACGCAAGCGGCCGACTAGACCTCGACGAGGACGATGTGACGAACCTCAAGAAAGTAGGCAGATAGATAGATAGATTTATTCCCTATGTACGTCTAAGTTCTCAAGAAAGTAGGCTACGTAGTCAGCGTTATCGTTAACACCGTCATCCCTTTGCTTTCGCTATCGTTGTTGATTTCGCTTTCAGTGTAAGCTGTCTTGTCAGCCAAGGTCGGCTCGAAATTAGGCGATCGCTCACACTCTGCCTCATCAAGTTGGGCGTTCGTACTCGCACGGAGATAGCGTTCTCAATGGAGGGGGGCCAGAGCAACGGCCACGTCGCGTGGGACATTTGTCCACGTAAAGGTTGTGGTGACGAGATAATCTGAAAAGGGTGTTCTACATTGATTGATTTTGACTTTGAGCACCACTTGGAGCGTTGTTCGTGGCAGCACCAACACCTTTCAGCCAGACGATAATTTACGCAGAACAGTCCAAGAAGGCAGCTACCGGTGGAAGGCCCACTGTTTTGCCTCTTTTCGGTTTGTTAACCGCACAGTCCATCCAACATCACCACAGCTCTCCAAGCGGTCACGTTCTAATAGAGCTGGCAATGGAAGCACTCTGTAATACAACTATCATCTCCCAAGCCGACAGCCGAGCGGAGCCGGCGCAAGGGAGAACTCTAATTGCGAAAGGCATGTGTACTAGCCAAATAACGTTGTGGGTGCCGAACAAAACGGCTGACGCACGAGGCTTGCCAGATTGCGTGCTCAGTAGCTCGCCATCGGCATCCAACCAGTTCACGCCGTCAAAATCTACTTCAGGAAGGCACAACGGTGGGCGGCAGCTAACGCGAGCTAGGACGAATGATTTTCACGCCTCGGTGAGCCCAGCAGACGGACCACTGCAATGGCGTGCTGGCGAGAGCGACAAGGAGGATGGAAAGATAAGAGCCTACGACTTATAAGAGCCCTGGCAGGGCCTTGTCCACTCGCTTTCGACACTGCCTGCCCCCGTTCCTTTTCATCAGTCACTGCACCTTTTCCACGGCCATGGCGGACATTGACGAGAAGACGGCAGCGACCCTGCCGGCCGTCTCCAAGGAGGCGGACACCACTCGCGAGCGCCGCTCGGCCGCCGACGCGGCGCTGGACCTGCTGGCCGAGACGGGCGAGCTGGAACAGCCGCTGGACCCGCAGCGTCGCCGCCGGCTGGTGCGCAAGATCGACCTGCACATTATGCCGCTCATCTGCCTCGTCTACTTTCTGCAGTACATTGACAAGACGTCGCTGAGCTATGCCAGCGTGACGGGCATCAAGGCGTCGACCGGCCTGCACGGCGACGACTTCAACTGGGTGGCGTCCATTTTCTTTTTTGGGCAGCTGGCCTTTGAGTTCCCCACCGTCCGCCTGCTGCAGCTCTTTCCGCTGGCCCGCTACGTGGCCGTCAACGTGACGCTCTGGGGCGTCACGCTCGCGTGCCTGGCCGCCTGCAAGAACTACGGCGGCCTGCTGGCCTGCCGCTTCGTGCTGGGCGCGCTCGAGGCCGCCATCGTGCCGGCCTGGGTGCTCTTCACCAGCCAGTGGTACACGACCGAGGAGCAGGCGTTTCGCGTCGGCATCTGGTTCAGCACCTGCGGCGCCGCGCAAATGTTTGGCGGCTTCTTTGCCTACGGCGTGGCCAAGCACGTCGGCGGCGACGTGCACGCCCATCTGCGCGGCTGGCAGGTCATTTTCCTCGTGCTCGGCGTGCTGACGTCGCTCGTCGGCATCCTCTTTTGGTTCGTCTTCCCCGACTCGCCCGCCACGGCCTCGTTCCTCTCGCGCGAGGAGCGCGCCGCCCACGTCGAGCGCATCCGCGGCAACGAGCAGGGCATCGGCACGTCCGTGTTCAAGTGGGACCAGGTGCGCGAGGCCCTGACCGACCCCATGACCTGGCTCTACGCCTTTTGGGTCTTTGCCGCCAACATCCCCAACTCCATCGCCACCAGCTTTGGCAACATTCTCGTCACCGGCATGGGCTACACCAACATTCAGTCGCTCCTGCTCGTCACGCCGCTCGGCGCCTGGGAGCTCGTCTTTCTGGTCGGCCTCACCTACCTCGGCATGAAGACCCGCCAGCGTCTCCTGTTTTGCATCGCCGGCCACCTGCCCGCCATTGCCGGCGCCATCCTCATGGCCACCACCGAGGGCACCGCCGCCCTCGTGGGCTACTACATGTCGGGCGGCATTCCCATTGGCTGGACCACCATCCTCGGCCTGCAGTCGTCCAACGTGGCCGGCTCGACCAAAAAGGTCACCGTGGCCGCCATTGGCACCATTGCCTACACTGTCGGCAACATCATCTCGCCGCACACGTTCCAGGCCAAGGATGCGCCGCGCTATCTGCCCGCCAAGATTTCCATTTGCATTCTTTACGCCCTCATCACCGCCGACCTCTTTGTCATGCGCTGGGTGCTCGATCGCCGCAACAAGAAGCTCGACGCAGCCAAGGCCGCCGCCGGCGAATACACTGTCGAGAAGAACCACGAGTTCTTTGATCTCACCGATTTGCAGAACAAGGAGTTCCGCTACGAGCTGTAGGCGGCGGCGTGATGTTGTTGTAGCGCCGATGATGTAGTTGTGGTTTTATCAAGAGGTCTTTTTGAAAATTCATAAATCCTGCTTCAATACAGTGGCCAGCGTCACAATTGATCGACGTGGTTTGTAGCCTAACTGGGTCTATTCTTCGTGTTTGAAAAGCTCAAGGACGGCGCGGTCTATCATCACAGCCTTGCCTGCTCAATGTTTTGTGGACTGCTTTGGCTCTCTGGACTGCTTTGAGCTGCCTCTAGCACCTGCCGAAAGGCCGCATCGGCGTCGTGCTCAGTAAGCCAGACTGGATCTTCACGGTCGTCGAAGCGGGCACGGAACTCGGCATCCGTCTCGGGCTGGCCGGTCTCTTTGATCTTGAGGGCACGTGCCGCAGCCGTGGCACGCTGGGCGTGGACTTTTGCGAGAACCTTGGCGGTATGCGGCCGGCGGGTGGCCTCGTACAGAGCAAGGGCCCGGGCAATGTCAGCTGAGGGAACCGGGCTTTCGATGGGGTTGGCCTCGGCAAAGACGGCGCGGATCGCTAGATAGAGCGTGTACGCGTCATCGACGGCGAGAGAGGCGCCGGCAGCATACGCGCCACCGTGCGTATGGGCGGCGTCGCCGAGGAGGATCACGCGGTCGCCAAAGGCCCAGTGGTCGAGAGCAGCGCCAGCGACATTGGCGTAGCGGCGCAGCGTTCCAGCGGGGATGCGGTCGATGATGGAGGGGATCGGGTGGTAAAATTCCTGGGGGGAAAGGGAACAAAGGTCAGCCGATGCTGAGACTCAAATATACGGCAAGGACGAGCTCACCTTGAAGGCCTCGCGGATGTCTTCCACGTCGGCCGGGGCGTTCCAGACAACGTCCTTGAACTTTGCATCGGGGTCGAGCGCATCAATGCGATAACTGCAAGTCACACCGAAGCCGTCGGAGCCGATGCGCGTGCCGAAAAACCAGGCGCCAGGACTTTGCTAAAGGGGGGGGAATGGAAGACGGGATCAGACAACGGGCCCCAAAGAGAAGCGCCACGGGAGAGACACGTACGTAGTGGGTTGAATCCTGCGGGATGCCGGGAATGTCGGCGACACGGGCGTAGGGAAAGGTGGTGCGGAAGATGGCGTCGCCGGACCAGTGCAGCGAATGGTTGGGCACAAAGGCGGAGCGGACTTTCTGAAAGAGGTCAGCTCGAACTCGACGTGCCTCTTTTCTCGGTTTCTCGGGCCGTCCGTACCGACTTGATCCCATCAGCACCAACAATAATGTCAGCCCGCGCTTCGGTGCCGTCCTCGAATGTGACAGTGGCGCCGGCCGGGTCGACGGTGACAGAGGCAGCTCGCTTGCCGAGGTGAAGGATCTGTGGCGGCAGCTTCTTGAGGAGGGCCTGCTGGAGGCGGGCGCGGTGCATGCGGGCAAAGTGGTGGCGGCGGTCGGGCACGTTGTGGTTCAGGTCGCGGCTGAGGACGTCGTTGGTGGCGTAGTGTCTGGGAGAAAGGGTGAGCAGGAAAGTCGACGCGGCTGATCAAGAGGACCAAAAAAAAAACAAAAAAATAAAAAAATAAAATCGGAAACTCACTTGAAGCACATGGGCACGCCATTGGGACTGCGCCAGCCCGCCTCGTCGGTCAGGACGTCGTCGACGCCGAGCTTCTCGAGCGTGCGCAGGCCGTTGGGTGCCAGACCGATGAGGGCGCCAATCTCGGAAAACTCGGCCGCCTGCTCGTACACCTGAACATGGACGCCGGGGTGGCGCCGGAGCGCAAGGGCAGCCGTGAGACCACCGACACCTCCGCCGATGATGGCGACATGCAAAACCATTGTGACTGGAGGGAGGGACTACAGACCAAAGGGAGAGGAAGAGGGGGTCCGGAAGCTGGGAGATGGAAGAAACCTGTACAGGGACAAGACCGTAGGCGGAGTGGTCTGCGATCTTATTATTTCTTGCTGGCCGCTTCCTTGCCCACCCCGACGTCGGCCGGCTGCCGAATCCACTCCGCGATGGCGAATTCACAGAGCGTAGCGAATGTAACAGACAGTTCCCGGGGGTAGCCACGAACCATAATTTCCACGTTGTTGAGGGGAAAGTGTCTCACGGCCCTGTCACTTTCTGACAGCCGTCCATATATGAGCGAATCCATAAGTGTATGGCGCCATCGGCCACCTATGCAGACTTCCGAATGGCCTCGTTCCGGAGCACGACAGGACCCAGGGACCTGGGGTCAGAGGTGATGGCAATGAGGGAACTAAGATCCCACGAGCAAGCGAGGGCCTGGCCGAGGGTGGCCGGGATGCATATAATGGGCCGGGATTCCCATGGCGACCAAAGGCCCCATCATCACAGTCGGCGCCACTCCAGAATCAGCAAAACCATGTCCGATAGCGATACTGCCAAAGACACGGCTGTAGCCACGAGTGGCCCTGTCGAGGAGAGTGGTGATGATGCGCGTGCGGCCTTTTTGGCGACCTTTTCGCCCGAGGAGGAACGCCGTATTATGCGCAGGGTTGATATGCGCCTGCTGATCCTGGCCGGCGTTATATACATGGTTAAGCAGATTGACGTTAACAATGCGTCCTCGGTCAAGGTGCTGGCGACGGGCAAGTCGACCAACATTCTGAAGCAGCTGGGCATGACCTCGGACCAATACAACTGGGTGCAGTCGGTGTACTATGCAGGTCCTTTTTCCCTGTTCTCTTTATATCTCCCTCTTACAGTTAGATCTCCTACATCATCTTTGAGCTGCCCAGCAACCTGCTGCTTAAGACCATGGGCCCGCGCCACTTCCAGACGCGCATTATGCTTACCTGGGGCCTCGTCCTGGCCTGTCACGCCGCCTGCACAAACGGCCCCGGCCTGCTCGCCGCACGCTTCTTCTTGGGCATGGCCGAGGCCGGCCTCTTCCCGGCCCTTATGACGCACTTTGCTAGCTGGTACCGCTCCGACGAGATGGGCAAGCCTATGATGTGGCTCTTTGGCATCTTTAATCTGGCCAGCATCCTCGGCTCGCTGCTCGTCTACGGCATCGCCTTTCTCGACGGCCACCGCGGCCTTAGCTCGTGGCAGTGGGTCTTTCTTATCCAGGGTGTCTGCACTATGGCCTTTGCCGCCCTCGTCTACGTCCTCTACCCCGACTACCCGCGCTCGCCGCGCACGGCCAAGTGGCTCACGCCTCGCAACATTCTCCTGCTGATCGTGAGTCGTGTCCGGATTCTTCCCACCTGTCACACGGACCAAGCCAGCTAACCCATGCAAGCCGCCCGCTGCTGTCTCTATCCTTCTTATCATCCTCGTCGCCTATATCCTCCGCAAGGCGTGGTTTCCCCGGCCGCTGGTGGCCCTTACAGGTAAGGCATCTTTAGGGCAGCCCTGTGCTAGGGGACTCTGCTAACTGCCCAGTCTGCTTTATCGAGGTTGGCGTCTTTGCCATTTTCATTGCCTCGTGGAAGCACGGCGCCATTTACTCTGCCTGCATCCTTGGTAGCATGTGTTCTAACGCGTTTGCCATTCCCTTTTGGTCTTGTACGTCCTCCCGTTTCCGTAGTTGTACTCTCTCCTCTAACTGCCTAGGGCGCTCCTCTAGCCTTGTCGGCACCACGGGCACGGCCTTTGCCTTTGGCCTGCAAAGTGGCATAGGCTAACTCGGCGGTGTCATTGGTCCGCAGATCTTCCGCAGCAAGTACGCCAAGCACGGTTACCGAGTTCCCTACTCTGTGTGCACCGCCTGCATTGCCGGTGGCTTCTTTGGCTGTCTAATGTGCTACTATCTTACCCGCGATGTGGAAAAGGACGTGCGGCGTGTGCAGCGGGCTAAGATTGAGGCCAAGCGCTAGGGCAAACTGTATGCCGGCGAGGACGTGCATTACAAGGTGTAGGGGTGCAAGCGGATATGAGAAATGTCTTTTACCTTGCTCGGTACACCCAGTATATCTAGTATATGATCCCTCTAGTCTTCTTTCTAGCCACCTGAAATTGTTTTAGTAATAGTTTAGTAATAACTTGAAATCTTTTATTGTTCCCGTTTCTCGTAACCCCTCTTATGTTTCCTACCTGTCTTACATCCCGGCTGCGGGACTACTAGTGTGCAGACCCGAGCCCCATCGGAGTGGCGCCCGTTACGGCAGCATGGTGTCATCGCAGTCACTCTGTTGTGGTACTAGGCATGCAGGCTTCCGTCCCAATCGCTAGTCGTCTAGTCATATATCCGGCCGCAAGCATGCAAATTTCTGTACTCCAGATACACTTGGCCCTACAGGAGGTAGCGCCATGTCCGCAGGTCCGTTACCGGGGCGTCGGTAAGACTGCGTGACAACGTACATGTCGGCGCCTGCAGACGCCTGCCGAGGTTGAGGGCACGAGCTGAAGATACATGAGAAGAATGACCATCTTTCATTCAATCTTTTTTTGTCTTCTTGGAAGCCAGGATTCCCGGCGTCTGCGCCGTGCGCACATCTACCAGAGCAGCGTCGATCCCAGCACGCAGTGGACTGTGGGATATCCCAGGGCCCGGATATTCTAAAATACTCACTGGACATGGCGCGCAAATCGTGCCGAACCTGCAGCTGCTCACGCCTGGCGGCCGCAGCCTCGCGCTTTAGACCGACAGCGCCCCGCCGAACGTTACCCCGTACTCTGTAAGTCTGATATAACCCCTGCTGGGAGGACCTTGATTTCACATACCTCTCCAACGGGCAACTGCTTTGCTTACTCCGTAGGTTGGTTCCAAAAGGACCAGGACCCAGACCCGGACCTGACTTGGTACGTATGATTCGGAGATTCCACTCCGGTAGCAGACTGCGCCATCGCCCAAAGTGGAATACCTCTGCAGTAAGCAATGTGACGTGTTGGCAACTGTCCAACAACACAACCTACGGAAGTGTGCGTCGCATTCGGACAGTGGAAGATCCGCCTCAGGGATGCCTGGTGCCTGTGTTGTGTGCAAGTGCTCTGTCGGATAGGGAGGATCAGCCTAGGGGAAATAATTATTGGTACTTAAAACAAGCTACTGCAAATGATTAGTGCCGATCAGACCCCGCTTCACGTCTTTGCGGCTATCGGCAGTTCTAGCCGACAGTCACCCATTACGAGCAGTCGTACTCCGTAGTATTACGGGATTCCCCGTAATATGACTGCTCGTATTTTACAGCTTGGGACAGACGACGACCCGTACCCGGCCAGGCGATTTTGGGCGTGTTGCGTAGACAAAGCAAATTGTATCATTAAACTCCGTAATATCCTGCAATCCCATCCAGACCCATTGTCACTAAACTTAAGCCTTCTCCGGGGCCCCATCCGTAAACGTAGAAATCAGCTCGTCCACAAAAGTCAAATTTTGCTGCAGCGGTCCGTCGGCGCCGTTCATGGCCACCGTGACGGTCACGCTTCTCTCCGGCTCGATCCGGTCGGGGTTGTAGTCTTCTTGCATCTGAGGGGGTTAGTGGAAGGAAATGCTATGAGTTTTTTTTTTTTTAAAAAGAAAAAAAAAAAAGACAAAAAAACATACCGGCTTCGCATTAATGGTGACTTGCTGCGACACCATGATACCGCCAAACGGCAACGTCTGCGGCGCGCGGTCGACCTTTTTGAGGGCAATGTCGCCGTTGCCCGACGAGCTGACGGCGTCGAGCTCGACGCTGCTCTGGTCGCCGTGGCTGTAGGGGGAGTGGCTGACGTTGGAGCCGACCGAGAGGCGTTCCTGGCTGGTGGTGACAATGGTGGTGCCGACCGGCCGGCGGGGCGCGCGACGGGGCCGGGCGACCTTTTGCATGCGCTGCAGGCTGCGCATGCGCTGCAGCCACGAGCTCTTTGTCGTCGGCTGCTCCTCGACGGTGGCGGGCACGGCGGCCAGGACGGAGGTGAGCTCGCGGTGCAGGGCGTGCGACACGGCAATGTTGTGGGCGGCGCCCTTGGCCACGAGCTGCTGGGCCTTGAGCAGCTGCAGCGGCACGAACTCGAGCTGGTCGTGGCGGCCGCCGCTGTCGTGGATGTCGCACATGAGCCGCAGCGCGATCAGCGTGGCCGTGGCCGGGCCGGCGCCGGCGGTGTAGCAGGGCACGCGCACCGTCTTGGCGTCGAGCGTGGCGTTGCCAAAGACGGCGTGGCCGACGTGGCCCAGCAGCTCGGCCACGGCGTCCTGCAGCTCCTGCAAGAACTTGCGGTCCTCCTCGGCCGGCGCCGCCGACTGCATCTTGCGCAGCGTGGCGCCGAGGGCCGAGAACTTGACGCCGTCCAGCTGGCCCAGCAGCTCGACCTGCGCCGGCTCCAGGGCGCTGCGCGGCAGCGCCGCCGTCGGCAGCAGACAGCGCTGCTCGCGGTCGACCAGCACGTCAAAGCCCGTGTAGTCCCAGCGCGCCCGGATGGCAAACAGGCCCAGGTGCACGCCGGGCCCGTAGCGCGTCTTGGCCTCGTCCAGGCCGGCCATCTGGCGCAGACAGGCGCCAAAGTCGGGCGTCTGGATCTGCATGTGGGCCGTGATGATCTCGAGCACCTGGTTGATCTCGACAAACCGATGCGCCGTCGCCTCCAGCTTGCTCTCCTCCTCGCGCGTCTCGGCGTGCCGCACCAGAAACATGAGCGAACCGCGGCTGTCGGTCCAGGGCTTCTGGGCCAGGCCCTTTTCGGCCGCGTTGGCGTCGGACTTTTTGCGCGTCTTGTCCGGCGCGCCCGCGCCCGTCGGGTAGATCACGTCCCAGAGGATGCCGGCGCTGCGCAGCGTGCTGTTGGTGCGCGTGGCCAGCGCCGACGCCGCCAGACAGAACTGCTCGCGCAGCAGCTGGCGGTACGTGTCGGCAAACTGCGCGTCCTGGTCGTTGCCCTTGAGATGGAGGCCGTCCTCGCGCGTCACGCCCGGCGTCGAGTCAATGTGGCGCGCCATGGCGTCGAGCAGGCCGGCAATCGTCGGCCAGTTGCGCGACGCCTGGAACATCCAGAGAAAGAGGGGGTGGCCGACGCCGAAAATGTCGCGGTCCGTCTTTTGCGGGATCCGGTCCGTCAGCACCTCGCTCGGCAGCAGACCTTCCTGGTTGACGAGGATGCGGCCCTTCTTGTCAAAGACGGCCGTGGCCAGCGCGATCTGCTGGGCCTTGACGGCATAGCTGTGGCGGGTGCGGGCCGAGTAGATGGCGCTGGCGACGAGGATGATGCAGGCGCCAATGGACTGGAGGTCAGCACGTTGCCAGTATGGAGAGCGCATCGGCCTGGAGAGAAACACACCAGACAAATCACAATAATGGTCGTCGTCCCGCGACTCATGTTGCTCCCGCCCGTCTGCAGCTGCAGAAAGCGGTACGACGTCCCCACGGCAGCACACCAATGCATGCCCGAGACGGCACCGGCCAGCAACATGGCACACAGAATCTTGCGCCACCACGACACGCGCCAGGCTGCCTGCAGCACAAAGAACGCCGCCAGCGCCGCCGTACTGGCCACAATGGCAATCACGGCCGCGCCAATGATCGTGGCCAGCCGGTACGTGCAGTGGTAGTTCTCAATCGACGCGTTGCCCAGGTAGTGCATGCCGCAAATGGCCGAGCCTGCCAGAAAGCCCGACATGCCAATCCGCCACCATTGCACCGAGTTGCTGCTACTGATCGAAAAGGCCAGGCCCAGCACGAGAATGGGCAAAAAGAGCGAGATCACCGTCGTCCGCATCGAGTACGCAATCTGTAGGTCCGCCTCGCCCTGGTGAATCTGCACGGCCCGGTTTCCGATAAAGTGCTGTGCTGTCAGCTTCGCCCGTCGTGCGCGTCAAACCAGCCGTCGTCGCACTCACCATGGACCAAATCGAAATCCCCCCCATCGATATGGCCGCACCGATAATAATCAGCCTGCAGCGTGTCAGAAACCCTTTGCTTCTTCTTCCTTTCCCCCCCCCCCACGTGTCGGTGGAACATGTCGATCCTTACTGGTTGTACACGCCCTTGTGCGAGGTCCGACGTGTCATCAGCTCCAGCGTCGAAATGGCCCCAATCAGACTGATAAAGTAGCTGAGGCAGATGAAGCCCGTGCTGAACGAGTACGGCATGGCCCGGCCATCGTACTCGGCGATGATGTCGTCCACGGTAGACATCTTGACTGTCGTGTTGTGTGCCGTCGTCGTCTGGTGCCGAGCGGTTACCAAGGATCGACACGGGGGGGGGGGGCAGAGACAGTCCCAAGAGTATATACGCGCGCCCCCAGACAGCCCTTTGGCTCAGCTGCCACCAGAAAGCACAAAGGCGCTGTCTGGCCCACACGGAGCCTGGCAAAACGTGGCTTGCNTGAATGAGCCCATCCCCATTCGCCACAGGGCGTGTTCGCGCGCCCCCAGACAGCCCTTTGGCTCAGCTGCCACCAGAAAGCACAAAGGCGCTGTCTGGCCCACACGGAGCCTGGCAAAACGTGGCTTGCGCCAGCGGGGCTGCTTGGTCTAGCTTATTTTACTAGCCTGCAAGATACGGGGAAAAAGCTGAGGCGGTCGGGCGCCGGCCAGTGATCTGGACTGGGCATTGAAAAAAAATACTACGTAAAGCGGCCCAAACCCAGAAAACAAAGCCGGCTAGCCCGTCCATCAGCGAGCCAGCTCCAACACCTAGGCCACTCCGGGCATGCCCCCCCATGCACTTTTACCTTGCCGCCCCCTGCCAAGTGCCCTTTGGTGCCCATTGGTGCCTTTTGGTGCCCTTTGTGTCGTCGGAAATCCTTGGAGAGCTGAGTTCCCTCGGCATTGAAACGGGATGCTCCCCCCCCCTCTCACGGGCCATTAGCCCAAAGAGTCGCGTCGCTCACACGTCCTCTCTTCCGAGCATGTTACGACGTGCTCACTACAGGTACCAGTATTTTCACGGGCTAGACTAGCCTATTCTTGCCAATAGTGCCTCAGACAAAACGTCCCAAGAGCATCCGAGTATCCAAGAACACTTGTGCATGTGTGTCTCACCGGCCCACTGTCGTTTGCTGTCGTTTGTCCAGACCCAGACCGCACATCAGGGAACAGGTGGATGATCGTGTTCCCTTGCCTGGTATTTTTGTTTTTTTTTCCTTCCCTGCATTGTGCTAGCGTCTCCACGGCTCGTAGGGCCAATCGGATGCTAATTCTTGGCCGGAAGCTATGGCGGAGGATGGGTGTGCCGCATTGTGGCGTCCTGCCGAGTACGGTTCGACCAGTCCTTGTCACTTTACGTACGTGGCGCAGTAGTCGTATCGTATGCGCAGTATTCCGTACGAGTAACGGCCCGTCGGTCCTCCGTTTGCCCTTTCATCTTGTGCGTGCCTACGACCGTATTACTCCCTACGAGTACTCCCTGCTCCTTGCTCAGTTCTCGCTTCGCGCTCTCGGTCCTCGTCTGCGATCGTCCAGTCCATCAATGTTGGCTTCTGACCCCAGGTCCTTCCACAGGTCCTTTGTTTAGCGCTGGCTGCCGTTATCCTCTTTACCCTTTCGCGTCCGTCTCGCAGAACAGGTAAAACGTAGTGCATCCCACATTCCAATGAAACCAGTAAGCCATTCTGACAGATACCAGCCAGTGCAAGAATGCCTAAACCGTTTGCGCTTCGACCGGCGCGCTTCAAGTTCGAATAGTCCAGGGCTAATAAAAGGGGCTGGCAAATATTACAGGCGCGTAAACGATCGGATCGATATTCCTGGCCGAGCGATGTTAGTGCTTTGGAGTAGGGCCGCCTTCGCGCAAAGGGGAACCCGATCGATTCTCCCCTAACTCGTATATCAAGTGGGGTAACAAAGCAATGGACGGGACCGAGAATTCCTGCTCTGTCCCGCAAACCTGTATTGGCAAAATACCCTCCCGCCCGTACGGAGAAGCAGCGCGAAATGCGAGTTCCATCCATCATGTAAGCGAGGCCGCGCCTTGAATTCCAGCCTCGGAAGACGGCTACACTTTCCAGGTCAGACATGCACAAGTCAACAAGACGCCTTGCGTCGCCCTCCATCGCCCTGCGCCGCCCTAACCAAATAGGGCATACCGGCCCACCGGCCTGTCGCTTTAGATTAGGTGATCGGAGACTTGTGGAAAATGGATTCTGGCTAGCAACCCTACGTGAAAAATAAGGGTTGTCATCTCGCTATCTCCGATGGCAACCCTGTACTCGTAAAATGACTGTGCGCACGATCGTCGGCCGCGCGTCGTAAATGCAACGCTGTGAGATGTGTACTCGTATTGGAATCTATGTACGAGTGAGATACGAACAAGGTTTGTCTGTTGGCTGCACTTGTCCCGCCAATAGCGAGGCTTGGCGGACAGGGAGTTGTGCTGTAGTACGAGCACACTGAAGCCAAGGCTGAACGGGAAAACTGGTCAGGGTGAGACAGAAGGCAGTGACATACCGCAATAGCGTCCCTCTTTGGCAACACAACAACGTTTGCTAGTGGGTTCAGATTCTACGTCGCTTTCGGGTGGGTTTTCTTCTTGCTGGGATCGCTGATGAATTGCAATAGATTCCCCAGTATTGGTGTTGGAGTTTGGGGCCTGCCGATCACTCTGTTGCAACAAAGAAGTTTGCCGGGTTCAGAGCCTGATTCAAAGCCTTTCCGTGAGCTTTGCGACTCGTATCTCGAGATACAACAGACTCGACACTATGGGGCACTAGACTGGGATAGCTGCTGTGATCAAGCCACTCTGCCAGTCTGTGGAGCGGGCGCCCTGGCTCGGGACTGGGCCGGTCTGGAGCAGGAGACAGCACAGGCAACGGCTGCCTGTCGACTAATGTTCCTACGGGCAACACCCGGTGCATCCTGGCCAGCCCTGCATCGGCCCTGCACTATCCACATTCTCGACAGGCGACAGCCGCAGGGCAGTGGAGATCCGTCCGCCTTCAAACTCAAAAAAAAAGCAAGGAGTGTTTATGCCTTGCTTCCGGGGAGCCGGGAAGCTGAAAAAGTGGCAGGCGCGCATATTCCGCTGTCATGCACCCCTACGAGATAACAGCCCCACTGCAAGAAGCAAAAAAAATAGACAGCCGACCGCATAATCGTGTCTGCTGCCGATGGCCACGACAGCCACCAACACTCCTTGCAGGTGATTCATCGTATTGCGTCCTCCGTCTTGGCTGTCGCTTGGATATCCAAGACGCCACGTGCGAGCAGAGGGGGCAAGAGGGCCTGGAGCCAGCGAAAACGTCGCCAAGCCCAGGTGCACGGGCACGGGCTGCGAAAGTCAGAGCGCCTGGCTGCGGGGGAGTACTTTTTTTTGCGTCTTGCTTCGTTTCGTGTCACCTTTTTCTTTTTTTTTTTTCTCGTTTGCTTCTCGCTTCTACTTTTCTTTCCTTTTCTGCCCATTTTCGATAGTTCTCGCGCCTTCCATCGAAAGTACTCGTCGCCATACAACAACCACATTTTATTGCCGATACTCACGACGCTACCACGATCACTATTGCTAATAACGCCACTTGGCGCTTCCCTAGTTGTACGACGTAGGAGCAAGCGATGTGAAATAGGGGAGGATCCCAGCCAAATCACGGGCCTGGCTTCCGCTCTCCGGGGTACTCGTACGAGTTCGAAGTGCTCCGTACAGTGGGCGAAAGACTCTGCCCTCCCGGCGGGGTGGCCGGACGACCTGTTCTCCGCCGTGTTTCGTCCGCAACCTTGCATGTGGCATTGCGCCCGCAAAATGCAATAGCAGGCTAACCGACGTAGCTGCGTACTCGTACAAGTACTCGTACACCTCGGCAAGATGAAACACGACATCTGCCAGCCGAGCAACATGCGCGGCTGGAAGATGTCGAGTCGCCGTCACGGTACGTGATGCACTGACCTCGGGCCTTCTGTCTTAGGCTGCATCGGTGTGCTACAAGTATTTGGCGCCTTTCTCGAGATTGAATACGACGTGCTCCGTAGACGCCTGTAGACGGCATAACGTAAGCACTTTGACCTGTACGTCGTAGCCTGCTAGTAGTGCTCGAATGAGTAGTAAGCGAGATATGCCCCTGAGCTACTCGTATTACTCGTCGGTTGGAAAGCCAACACTACGCTTCCCGGCTCTTTCCCGCCTTCTCTTTACAGTGTAGCGCCCTACCCCTTGCGTAAGGTTCCAAGTAAGGTGGCAAACGACAGAAGCGACAGTTGACGCATCATCGGATAGAGGAGTAGAGGCTTGAGAAGGTTGGGAAGACTACGAGTACGAGTACAGTACCAAAGTGCCATGATTCACGATGCTTCTGTAGCCCCACCAAGTCTCGGGTCTCTCTAGATGACAGAGTGGACCGCCCGGTGGGCCAGCTGTTATGTAAAACCGCGTTTCTCTGCGCGCCGTGAACACGGCTCGCCGCACAGGGCCATCTATGGTGTGCCGCTTTTCGGACCACAGACATGTGTTCGTTTCATACCGCCGAGGTTGCCAAGCTTTCGTGTGCTTCGAAACGACGACTAAAGCATTTTAGCTTTACCCACGGACGATTTACTTGTACCTGAATGGGGTGTGGGTATGTCGTGGTGATCATGATAGACGGACACGGACACTATTTCCCTAATCGTTTTTATTTTTTTTTTGCCCCCGTACCCACTACCTGCTTTTACGGCTTCGCCGACCTGCCGCCCAACTGCACAGATGCCAAGCTCTGCACCACCGCTCCGCTCAGTTGTGGCAACGGAGTCTTGCCGCTCTCTGCTGCGGGTGGAGGGGGAGGGAGAAATCCAGCAGCAACGAGATATGCCAAGTACGTGCCCAAAGACTCTACATTGACCGTGGCGGGGGTCGCAGCCGTCCCTGCCGCCTTCTCATAGAGCTGCAGCGCCGCCGTGGTGTGTCTGTCGTCCAGCTCGGGCGGAATGGTGTTGCCCGGCAGGTCGCCGACGACGAAATGGAAGAGGGGCAGCAGAGCATGTGGCTCGGTCTTGGAGGCGTCGCCCACGTACTCCTTGACCTTGGCCGCCCAGTCGGCGTACGGCATGCGCGGGGCCGCATAGCCGTAGACGTCCAGGGCGCCCATCCAGTCGTTGAGCGTGACGCGCGGGTGGCTGGTCACCTGGGCCACGGCCATGGACTCGCCCACAGCCGCCGCCAGATGAAAGGCCGTCGCCACCACGATGCGGTTCACCTGCGTGACGGGCACGGCGTTGAGCGTGTTGGCAATGTCGGGACGGCCGCCGACCTGCAGACAGCCCTTCCACAGCCGCACCAGGAAATCGTCCGTCACCGACGTGCCCGTGGCCGGGTCGCCCGTGATGTAGCCAGAGCGGATAATGGCGCCCACCAGGCCGCGCCGGCCGGCCTCGCGCAACAGGTACTCGCTCGCCCACTTGGACTGCCCGTAGCCCGTGGCCAGGCCCTTGCGGCTGCCCTCGAGGTCGTCCGTCTCGAGCACCGGCTGCCCCGTGGGGCCCGACGCGAGCTGCACGTAGTGGTCATTGTCCAGCGCCGACGTCGAGCTGACAAAGGCCAGTCTCTTGGTCTTTCCGGTCTCACACATCTGGATCAGCTGGCAGGTGCTCAGCACGTTGGTCGCCCGCAGCGACGAGTACGGCAGCATCCAGTTGACCTGCGCGCCGTTGTGGATGATGACGTCCACCGTGTTGGTCAGGTGCTTCCACACGCGGTCGCCCAGCTTCAGGCCTTGCTGGCCAATGTCGCCCACCACGACCTCAAGCCGGGACGAGGCCGCCCACGACGGATCCCAGAGACCATAGGCCTGCATGACGGCCTCGAGGCGGACGAGGCCGGCCGCCGGGTCCTCGGCGCGCACGAGCGCCACCACGCGGGCCTGCGTAGGTCCCTGGAGCAGCTCGTGCACAATGTAAGAGCCGAGGAAGCCGGTGGCGCCGGTCACGAGCACGGTGGGCGGGCCCGCGGCCGAGTCCCACGTTGTTGTCGCTGTGGGAATCGAGGCGGGAAGGAAGCTGGCGAGTTGCCGCGCGTCGGCCGCGTACGCCTCGTCGGCGGCCTTGGCGTCGGCATCCAGAGGCATCGCGTCCAGGCGCAGGCCGATGGGATCTTGGGCGCGGTCAATCTCGGCAGCCAGTGCCTCCAACGTCTGGTGCTGGAAGATGGCGGTGATGGGCACGTCAATGTCCTTCCACTCTTTGGTCACCTTGAAAAACATTTGCTGTGCGAGGATCGAGTGGCCGCCCTCGTCGAAAAAGTTGGACTCGGGTCTGAGCATGCGCGCAGAGCAGTTCGGGAGCACCGACGCCCAAATCGTCGCCAGACGCTTCTGGGTATCGGTCAGGTTGACCGAGACGGACGAGGCTCTCCGCTTGGCCAAAAAGGCAAGGTCCGCTGCGTCCGGGAAGGGGAGCGCGGCCTTGTCAATCTTTCCATTGGGGTCTGAGCAAACGGCATGGTCAGTCGCGGGCCAAAGAGAATGAGGGTGACAGGGTGGGACGTACTCAAGGGCATGCGGGCCAGAGGGATGAACAGGCTCGGCACGGCATATTTGGGCAGTCTGGAGGAAAGGAACTTCTTGCAGTCCTCGGACAGGGACTTGAACTGCCGAAGCATCTGACTGGTGGACTCGTCGTGTGCATGCTGCACCTGGAGCTGTCCGGCCTCCTGCTCGAGATGTTGGAACCAGCGCTTCGTCTCGGGAACAAAGTAGGTGACGAGCGTGTGCTCCTCGTTCTTGTCTCGCCGGACCAGCGTGACGTTTTCGCGAAGATAGGGGTGCTGCGAGAGATGTGTGTCGATTTCCCCCAGCTCGATGCGAAAGCCGCGGATCTTGACCTGCGAATCGATTCTTCCCGTGCACTCCACGTTTCCGTCGGCACGGCGTCGGCCCAGGTCGCCGGTCTTGTACAGCCGGTCCTGTGGCACGGGAGAGTCGACAAACCAGTTGGTAAGAAACTTGGAGCGGTTCAGCTCCACCGTCTTTTCGTCGTCCCCCAGGTAGCCCTTGGCAAGACCGCCGGCCCGCAGGAACAGCTCTCCCTGCTCACCAACGTCGCACAGACGGGTCTTGTCGTCGCGGTCCACCACCAGGAGCTGGACATTCAGCATGCCCTGGCCGACCGGAATGATGTCTGGCAGGCTGTCCAGGAACAGAGGGTCCCGGCTCTTGCTCGGGATCTCCAAGTATGAGACCGCCCGCTGACTTTCAGTCGATCCGTAGAGGTTGATGACACTGGTATTAGGCGCCAGGTTGCGCAGCTTGGTCGTGTCCTTCTTGGTCAACAAGTCGCCGACGAAAAAGGCATTCCGGAGAGAGGAAATCAGAGCGGTGGCGCCTCCGACAAGGATCTGGCCCATGGCGGGGGTCAGATGGGTGACGGTGACGCGGCTCTCCTTCATCCATTCGGCCAGAAGCTCGTAGGCAATCACCTCCATGGGAGGGCAGATGATCTTGGCACCCAAAAAGAGTGGCGTGAAAATGTCTCTCTGTGGCACCTCGTTAGATTGTCTGTACGGTACTGGCAACAGGACGCGCTGCAACCCACCTGGATGGGATCGTGGGCGATTCCAGACAGCATCGTGAACCTGTCCTGGTCCGAGAGACCGAACCGTTCGGCCATCCAAGGAAAGTAGTGGGTCAGAGAAAAGTGTCGGCCCATGACACCCTTGGGCCGGCCTTCTGAGCCACTGGTGTACGACAGGGTGGGCACCGATTCCGGACCCACGACGACGTTGACAGGGTCCTTGCGGCTGTAGACCGAGTCGTCGAGACAGTCCTTGCCGTTGACAAGGCCGCCGCGCAGCTCTCCGTTGTCGCCAAGTGCGAGGGTGGGGATGGTCGACTTGAGGCTCAGACTGCTCGCGACAAATTCCAAGACGGTGTCGGAGAGCGGGCCGGACACCATGTTCGCCTTCTCGATGCAGATCAGGAATCGGGGCTTGGAAATGTCCAGCAGCACCTTTTGGCGCTCGGCAGGATACTGGGGGTCGATCACGCTGACGGTGGCGCCGGCTTTGAGAGCACCCATGTAGGCCACCACGAGATCGACGCTGTACTGGTCAGGGCCCGCGGCAACAGAGAAGAAAGGGGGCCGACAAACCCCCGGTATGCGTAGATCATGACCACATCGCCCACGGCACATCCATGGTCCAAGAGGTGATGCGCCAGCAGGTTGGCACTCTCGTTGATCTGGCGGTACGTAAAGACGCGCTCCTTGGTCCGGGAGCTCTTTGTTTCCACGACACATTCCCGGTCCGGGAACTTTTTGGCATTCGCGGCGAAGATTTCGTGGATCGCTGCGACACATTGAAGTTAAGATGGAGTCCGAAACCGGAGGAGAGGCAAGGAGAGTGCTAGAGCTTCTTACCTCCACGGAATTCTCCCCAGTGGAGATCAATTGTCGGGTCGGGAGCCTCCATGATGCCGGACTTGCTTTGGAATTGGCGTCTGGGGGGGGTGGGAGGAGCGGCGGTGCAAAGAGCTGATATCGCGGACCAAACAAGAGGCCAGCCCAAATTTTCTTAGCCGTGAGTCACGTCGTTAACAGACTTTTTACTTTTATCCGGTCATCGGCCGGCGAGCTTGAGTGGGGTTCCTGGAGGGGTTTCCGGGAGGGGTTTGCGTGAGAGGGTTCTGCTGTGGCTTGCGCCTGTGGCTGGGAAAACATACAGGCCCAGGCGCATTTGGCCCCTACGAGTAGGTCAATTCTCAGCCTGTCAGGTGGATGCATGCTGTAACGCCACGAGAACTGTTTAATGACTCTCCCAAGCATTGGAGGGGTGTAGGCAATCGTTTTTTATCGAGTTTCGATACTTGAATGGCATGGCGTTGAGAAACGGTGGTCCAGGCGAGAGCCCGCAACGCAATTCTTGCCTGAAACCAACTAACTTCAAACGTTGGCCCAGACCCGTCCACTCGGGCACCCCACACAACGGCCCGCGGAGGAGGGGGTTTTGTCAATGCAAGGTACAGAGTACAGCGATTGGCAACAAAACACTGGCACATCATTGACGATTTAGGGGAAAGGGGAAATAACTCCAAAAAGAAGCGGGGTGAGCTTTGCCTTGCGATAGGAAAAGGCAGCCCATCTGGCAAAGCGAGGCGTGGCCAGTCCAGCTGAGAGTGACTGCATTGTTGAAAAAGCCGGGAGCCTTCATTATGCTTGTCGTGTTGTTGGCGTTTGGCAACCTGATTGGCTCGGCCTTGTAGGCAGTGTGGGTTTTGGGGGCTCAATCTGCTAGCTGTCTTGTCGCCCATACTACTAGCTCGGCCTTTGCGACAAATGGGCCAGTGAGAAGCTGCAGCGCCGGATCTCGGAGACGGTCAAGAAGCTGCAAGATGAGGTACAGATGGACACGGGGCGTCGCAGGTATGAACGTATCTTGTGCTGAGCCAAGTGCCGATCCCAGACCAAGGCGACCGTGTTTCGGCGTGAATGAAAATTCAACGAATTAAACTACCCCGCAGCCCACTTGGCCATTTCTCGTCCAGGCAGCTCTTTGGACACGATATCGACGCTGTTACATCAGAATGATAAACCTGAACTCATTCTCTTGCTTTGTCATTTCCACTATACCGATTACTTGTATTGCGCATGTTTTTTACTCCCACTACACTGACCACTTTAAGCTTGCTTGGTGCCTCACTCAACGGGCCGGATGCCAGCGCTGACCAGTTTGCTCTTCGCACACGTCGACTGCGCCAGGCCGACAATGGATCGGGCCTGCATGATTTCAAAGACGGAGATCTCACTCTGCGCGGCCGCACTGATCCAGTTGCGCAGCTCCACTGCCACCAACGAGTCGACGCCGTAGTGGGAGACCGACATGGAAACGTCGATATTGTCCTCGGACAGCGTGAGCATGCGCGTGAGCTTTCCTACAATGGCGTCACAGATCGCTTGCACGGCCTCGTTCCAGGACTTGGCCGGAGGGAGTGCCGTAGCCAAACTGGACATGGCGTCGCGAGCGGTGTCGCCTTTGCGGTTGGAGTGCGTTGCTGCCGAGCTGCCGCCGCGCCGTAGAATGGCGAAGCGGACGTCCGCCGCCAGCGGCGCATCCTCCCTGCTCACGTCCCCACTCGTGGACAAGCCGATGACGACCTGGCTCGCCGACGGGCTCGCCGACTGGCTCGCCGACTGGCTCTGGCGGGTGGGGTCTGAGATGACATTATCGACCAGCCGGAGCACCTCTTCCTGTTCCACGGGCTTGAAGCCTTGGCGCTGGAGGCTCTCGATGACGCCGTCGTTCTCGGCGACATATCCAACCGACTCGACCGGGCCGAGATCCAGCGAGATGGCGGCCAAGCCGCGCGCGTTGCGGTACCGGGCCAAGGCGTCTTGGAACGTGCCGCCGGCAGCATAGTTGGCCTGGCCGGAATTGCCCACCACTCCGCACACGGACGAGAGCGTGACGAAAAAGTCGAGCTCCGACGGCTGGGGGAATTGGCGGTGCAAGTTCCATGTGCCTTGCACCTTGGGGCGGACGGCGGTGATCCAGTCTTTGTGCGTCATGTTTTCGAAAATGGAATCCTGCCAAACATGGGTGTTAATAAGTCCCCTGAACCAGAAAAGGCTTCAAACGTACCCGTAGGACCATGGCACCTTGGATGACGCCCCGGATGGGCGGCATGATGGCCTTTGCTCTTTGCATGGCCTCGGCCAGGCTCGGACCATCGGCAACGTCGGTATCAAAGGCCACGATATCCACGCCCGAATCGCGTGTGGCCTCGAGGAAAGGGGCATTCTCGGGCGACGCGGCCTTTCGAGAGAGCAAGATGATGTGCTTGGCTCCACGCTCCACTAGTCTCTGGGTGATGGAGCGGCCCACGCCACCTACACCACCGACGATGAGGTAGGACGCATCGGGCGACAGACTGGAGGTCTGTACCTTCACCTGCACAGCGCGTTAGCCATGTTGTGAGTCTAGTAGCACGACATGCGGGACAGAACGTACCTGCACGACGTCGTCGTCGTGGGGGACGATTACAAGCTTGCCGAGGTGTCGCCCAGCCTGCATTGTCCTAAAGGCCGTTTCCAGCTGAGAAATCGGGTAGGTCGTGATCGGCGTGACGGGCTGAATAGAGCCCTGGCGAAACAGATCCATGACGGCCGAGAGCACCACGTGCACCGTGTCGCCGCGCAGCTCGCCCAGCTTGATGAGGTCCACGGCGGAAAAGGACGCAGCACGGGTGAACGGATGCATCTGCAGGCCGCGATTCAGCTCCATGTCGCGCTTGCCAATCTCGACAAAGCGGCCGAACTGCCCGATGCAGGACCAGGTCTCGTGGAGGAGGTCTCCGGCGAGTGAGTTTAGGACAATGTCGACGCCTTTGCCGCCCGTGGCCTGCTGGATTCCGGCAGCAAAGGAAGGGTCTCGGCTCGAGAAGACGTGGTCCGCCGGGATCCTGTATCGACTCACGAGAAAGTCCCTCTTCTCTGGCGTGCCTGCGGTGGCATAAATCACAGCCCCGACATGCTGGGCCAACATGATGGCAGCCTGGCCGGTGCCGCCAGCCGCGGCGTGAATCAGGACTGTGTCGCCTTTCTTGATGCCCGCAAGCATGTGCAGCGAGTAGTAGGCCGTGACAAAGGTGACGGGCACGGAGGCGGCCACCTCAAAGGAGAGGCCGTCGGGCAGCTTGGCCACGCTGGTCCAGTGAACCCGCGTACGTGTGGCCCAGTGGCCGCGCAGGAGCGCGCAGACGCGATCGCCCACGGACAGACGCTCCGGAACGTCCGGTCCCAGCCTGGTGATGACGCCGCTGCACTCGAATCCCATAATGGTATGATCGAGCTGGCCCATGGCGACCATGATGTCGCGGAAGTTGAGGCCAAAGGCCCGAGGGCCAATCTCCACAACGCCGCTCGCCAGTTCGTGGCCGGCATCGGGGTCGTGTTCAAACTGGAGAGTGTCCAGCATGCCAGGCGTGCCGACACCCAGCCGGAGGGGCTCACCAGACTGCAAAAAGGGGCGAGGCTCGGTCGACGAGACGCCGTGATTCCAAAGTGCCAAAGTCTCCGTCTCATTCTCGTAGAGCCGTGGGACGAACACCGAGCGTCCCCGGACGGCGTATTCATAATCGAGCGTGGTCCGCTCCCGCGACGGGTCAAAGGCAGTCTTTAGGATGTCGAGCAGCGCATCCGATGTGGCGGCGGACCACACGTTCGGACTGGCCTCGAGGTCCACCGACACGTACCGGATTCTGGCGTCCTCGCTCCGCAGGGTGCGGAGAAAGCCCAGATGCAGTGCCGAAAAGGGATTCTCGCAGTCGACCGCACCGCCCTGGGAGATCCACAGGATGTCCTTTGCCTTTGTGCACATGCGCTTTATGCGCGAAAAGGTGGCCTCCGTCGGCTGCACCAAGACGGGGCTCTCCGTGTCGTCCATAAAGATGCAGAGCCTACCGTCTGGCTCTGCCGATTCGAGGTCCCCTACCGTCAGCTCACCAAAGTGAGCATCTCGCAGGCCGTCCTCGAGCCGCTTGAGCCAGCTGCGAGGCCAGGCGGGCGGTATCGGTTGGCTGTGTGTCAGCAGGACTCCGGGGTAACGCTCAGTCGGTGGTTCTCCTGTGGCTGTCGGGATCCCGGGCGCCGCACTCGAAAGGCTGACGGTAAAAGTAGCGCCACTTTCGTCCATAAAGTCCTTGATCTGGACATCCAAGCCGGTAAAGCCCGCACTGCGAAGAACAGCATCCCAGTCATCCGTAGCCAAGGCTGCGCCGTGCACTCGGGTCGACTCTGTGCCTGCGTGGACAAAGGAGCGTCAGTTTTTGGAAAGGATAAAAGTGGCAAGTTCCGTACAGAAAAACGACAACTCACTCCATCTTGGAAGCAGACCGTGGATCATGTGCATGTCGACGGTGTCGCGCGTCATGGTCACCTGGATGAGCTTGCCGTCGTCGCGGAGAAGACTGCGCATACGGGCCATGCAAATGTCCGCGTCCAAGACTTGACTCGCAATGATAATGTCGTAAGAGCCTGGCTCGAAGCCCTGCGTGCTCAGGTCTTGCTCCATGTCCAGGGTGCGATAGGTGACGAGGTCATCCCAGGCCTCCAGATTGCTCTTGGCCTCGTCGAAAAGATCAGACGAGGCGTCGGTAAAGTCATAGCAAGAAAACCTGATTCCAGAGCCGCCGGTGCCGCCGGTGCCGCCGAGGGCGCCCAAGACGGATTCCGCACACGCGCCGGTACTGCCGCCAATCTCCAGGATCCGGATGCTGGGGTTCTTGTGCGCCAACAGCTTCACCAGCTGCGAGACGTGCTGGTGTGGGCGCTGCATCCGGAGGCCGTCTCGGAAATAGCGATGCAGCAGCTTGTCCTGTTGCGCGAGGGCCTCGGCCGAGACTTGCTGGCGGAGGATCCGAACGAGGTTGCGTCCGATGCGGCAGATCAAGTCTCCGTCCACGCTCGCGCTGGACACGGCATGGAGGAACCTCTCGGTGTCCTCGGGCTTCCCATCGAGTGGCTTCTCGGATAGGGTGGCCTTGGACACCTGCAACTTGATCCACTCATAGTATCGCCGGTGTTGCGCCGGCAAAGCCGAGACGTCCCGGCCGGACAGGAACAAGAGGACGTCCTGCAAAAAGTGCAAACACGCCCGCTGTATGTCTTTGAGCAGATCCACCTCGGAACGGCACCGGGCTGTCGTGATCTTGCGTGCCAGCTCCGGCAGGCTGGTCAGAGCCATGTCTTGTTCCCACCGGACCTGGAAGCACGAGTTCGGTTCGGCCTTGTCCTGGGTTTGGTACTCGCCGAGAGACTGGCAAGTGATCTCCTCCACTTGCACGATGACGGGGCTGTCGTGGCCTGTTCCGCTTCGGACCTCGATGGATGCGCAGAATCCCTGGTCGCTGCTCTCGTGGAGGACCGAGTGCGCGTGCATCATGTCTCCGGGCACGGCGCTGGCGCTCGCCGAGATGAACATGCTCTTGATCTTGCGGGGCAGCATGGCGGTCTGCATGCGCGATCCGGCGCCGGGCAGCGAGGCGTAGGCCGTGACAAAGATGGAGTCGAGCGTGGTCGGATGCATCAGGTGGTCCTGCTGGTGGCGGCCTGGCATCGTCTCGGCCACGTCGGCCAGGACAAAGTCCGTCACGGCCTTGCCGGGCGCATAGCCGAGGGTGCAGAGGTTCTTGAACGTCGGGCCGTGCACGATGCTGACAGACCGAAAGTTTTTGAACAGGTCGTTGGGGTTGATCTTGGGGAAATAGCCCGTCTCACACGCACAGGACGACGGGAAAAGGCCGTCCCGGCTGGGCTCGGACGCAAACGTGGCCGAGACCAGGCCGCTGCAGTGGTACGTCCAGCCTCCCTCGCCGTCGGTGCTGTGGAGCGAGAAGCGACGCCAGGTCTGGAGGCCGAGGATCGAGGGGCTGGCGGCCTGGAGGCACATCTGGGCCTCGATCCCGTCGAGCGACTCGGGGACGATGAGGGCCGTGGGCATGTCCACGTCGCGGAACCGGTAGCCGGCCGGGGGCGGGACGAGGTCCGCCGAGACCTGGCGCATGGCCTCGACGACCATGCACATCATGCCCGCCCCGGGATACACATTGTCGGCCTGCACAATGTGCTCGCGCGTCCAGGGCTGGTCGGAGATGCGGAAAAAGTGCCGCCAGACGACCTGTGAGGGATTGCCTCCCGACAGGACGCGGGCGCCCAGCAGATCGTGGCACGGCTCCTGGCGCTTCCGGTGGGCCTTGTTGATGCGCGACTCCCACCAGTAGCGGGTGGCGTGGTTCCACGGATACGAGGGGAGGTCGACCAGCACCGGCATCGACGTGGGTCGCCCGTCGGGAAAGTTGACCGCGTCCAGGTCGACCGGATAGCCCTTGGCCACGAGCGCCGCGGCCAGGGCCTGCATCGTGTGCACGGCGTCCTGGCTGCGCACCAGACAGGACCCGTAGGCGATGCCGGTGCCGCTGAGCTCCGGCAGCTGGAGGCACTGCCGGATGGGCCCGGCCAGGGCGCTGTGCGGCCCCACCTCGACCAGCATGTCGACCTGCTTCTGCTGGCTCTTCGGGTCGGACAGGGACTCCTCGCCCGACGCCCCCGAGAGACACATGTTTCGGAGCGCGTCGACAAACAGCACGGGCTGCACGATGCTGCGGACCCAGTGCTCCGGCCCCATTTCGGAGGCGTCGGCCAGTCGGGTGCCCGTGACCGGCGACGTGTACACGAGATCGCCAAAGCTGCCGGGCTGCTGCTGGATCACCTGGCGCAGCGCCTTTCGGTACGCCGGCGCCACCGTCTCCATGTGGTGCGAGTGGAAGGCCACCGTCATGTTCAGCCGCCGCGCAAAGATGCCCTCGGCCTCCAGCTCCTGTCGGAGCTCCTCCATGGCCTCCTGGTCGCCGGCCATGGTCACGCTGCAGGGGCTGTTGATGCACGCCACCGCCACGTCGCCCCTCTTGAGCGTCGACGCACGGCGCCGCGCTTCGTCCTCGTCGAGCCCCACCGCCATCATGCCGCCCTGGCGCGCCGACTGCTTGTCCAGCTCCTCCAGCAGCTGGCCGCGCGCATACACCATGGTCATCACCTCGCGCAAGGTGAGGACACCCGCGGCGCACGCCGCCGAGATCTCGCCGCTGGAGTGGCTCGTAATGGCCGTCGGCTCGATGCCCCAGCTGCCGAGAAGCCGGAACAGGGCCACTTGCAGGGCCACGCAGAGAGGCGGCCCAATGGCCCCCTCGCCCACACGGCTCTTGGCCTTGTCCTTGGTAAGCTCATCTGTCGGGACGAGTTGTGGTCAGCAAGCGTTTTCGTCTGGTCTAACCCCGTCAAGAGGACTTGCTCACCTATCAGGGACCAGGTTGACCCCATTTCTTTCAGGTACCCATCGGCCTCTCGCAACGTGTTGGTAAAGGCTGGATAGACCCCGATCAACTCCCTGCCCATCCCGTACCACTGGGCTCCCTGGCCGGTGAAGACGAAGCCGAGCCTGGGCGGCACCGTGGACCGCGTAGGAGGCGTTGTCAAGGAGGCGAGGCTCGTCGTCAGCGCCTCGCGGCTGCCTGTCGAGGTCGCCACCATCCAGGGAAACCGGGACCGCCGATCGCCCAACGTGTAGGCGAGGCGGTCCAGCAGCTCGTCGTCCTTTAGGGTGCTCTTTGTGACATATTCACCCAACTGTTCCGCCATCACTCGGACCACGCTCTCGTCCTTTGCGCTCAGGACAAACACGCGAGGGAACGGGCCTTTGTCATGATGCAGCCCGTTGCCATTTTGGATAACGCCGTTTCCCAAGGCTCTCCCATGCCCGTTAGTAGCTGCCTCGAGGGCCTTGCTTACGCCGTTCTCTCCTTGAGAAACGAGCGGAGGCCAGCCTTCCAGGATGACATGGGCATTCGAGCCCCCGTACCCAAAGTTGTTGATGGATGCCCGTCGCGGCGAGTCCTCCGGCCAGGGCTCAAGCTGCTGTTGGACCTGTAGGCAGTCGTTAGAAAAGAGAGCACGGCGGCTCGCTTCGAATGTGTCTCTCACCTTGATGTTCCACTCTGCAAACGGAATGCTCTTGCTGCCTTTCTCAAAGTTGATGCTGGGGGGAATGTATCCCTTCTCCATCGCCATGGCAATTTTGATAATGGCGGCGATGCCGCTCGTCGCCTCGAGGTGGCCAATGTTGGTCTTGACCGAGCCGATGCGCAGTGGCTGGTTGCTCGGTCGGGCCTTTCCCAGGACGGCCTGCAGTGCCGCTGCCTCGATCGAATCGCCCACCTGCGTGCCAGTGCCGTGGGCCTCGGTGTAAGGCGTCTCCAGAGGATCGAGCGATGCCCTCTCGTAGCAGTCGCGGATCAGCTCTTCCTGGGCCTGCTGGCTCGGCGACGTAATGGTCTGCGTCTTGCCGTCCTGGTTCAGAAAGGTCTGTCGCACAATCGCCCGGATGGGGTCACCATCACGCAACGCGTCTTTCAGGGGCTTCAGGATGAGAGTCCCGATGCCCTCGCCGCGGCCGTATCCCGACGCGCGGTCGTCAAAGGCATACGACTTGCCCTCGGCGCTCAACACTCTGTTTAAGAGTGAGCAAGACATGCTTTCGGCCAGAAAACTGAAAGTGTCCGAAAACCTACCCCAGGCTTGTCATGAGGATAAAGATGTCGGGATTGACAATGAGGTTGGCGGCCGTGACGACAGCCACCTTGGCGTCCCCCAGCAAAAGGCTCTGGCACGCCTGGTGCAGTGCCACCAGCGCACTGGAGCAGCCCGTGTCAAGAGTGAGGCTCGGGCCGCGAAGATCGTAAAAGTGAGAGATCCTGTTGGCCATCATGGTCGCGCCGTTGCCGGTCAGCAGGAAGCGCGGGAACGTGTCCGGATCGCGCATCAGACTGTCGACGTAGTCATTGACAAACGTGGCCGCGTAGACTCCAGTGGCCGAGCCGCCAATCTTCTCCAACGGAATTCCGCCTAGGGCCGACAGGTCAGCTTGAGGCTCGGAAAAGAAAGCGGACACTTTATCGTACAAGACTCAAACGCCTCAAATACCGACTCGAGCTGGAGGCGGCACTGGGGATCCATGGTCTGTTTCTCGTGTCAGTCCAACTCTGCACCAAAGCTGGTGTCTGAACTCTGTCTTACAGCGGCAACTTCAGGCGTCATGTTGAAAAAGGTAGCATCAAAAAGTCCAAGGTCCTCATTGAGAAAGTGGCCACCGATCACTTTTGTCTGATTCACCAAATGTCAGCTTTTGCATCCATCCGAGTCTTGTAGAACACACCGTGGTTCTCTGCTCGCCAGCTGGATTGTAAAAGGCGTTCACGTTGAACCGGTCAGTAGGGATCTTGGACCACGCACTTCGACCCTCGGCGCAGAGCTTCCAGAACTTTTCAGGGCTGGTAGAGTCGCCAGGAAAGCGGCAACTCATCCCAATCAAAGCGACAGGCTCGTGACCACCAGCAGGATCGGCTTTGAACCCATTGCTCTTGTTCCCATTTGCCATGGTTGGAGCGGCCAAAGAAGGCGGAACCAAGTTATTGATAGTCTCAAAATCCATGATGAAAGGAATTTTTGATTTGTAGGGGGGGCTCGAACAACCGTGTTTTTCTTTTTCGTAAGTTATTTCGCAAAGTAAAGTTTTGGAAAGTGCTTGACTCAACTTCAGAAAATGTAATGGATTATTATGCAAGGTTATATATCACTAGATCTCAGACTTTGCTTCTCCCTCTCCCACACTCGCAATGTTGCTGGCACGAATCACGTACAGACACCTTTCTCGCCTGCATAACTCGGATCAGTCGGTTCCGCTAGGCTGTTCGATATCAGAGGCCTCGAGGTTGTCAATGAATCTAGACCGGAGTCCGCACTCATAAACGGGATCCATACTTGCTAGATAACAAGGATGGGTCGGCGAAGATAGATCATGGATGGCCGAGAGGGCCTCTAATAGGGTAGGAAGAAGTATAGAAACTGTAAACGCACCCAGAAGTGTAGTATCAACACTTTTTATTGTCACAAGCCCGTGGGAACTAGCATGTCTCGGAGTTTCAGGATCGTCAATATCATGAAGATTGTGAAGCAATACGAGCATATTCTCTCTAGAGTGTGACCACAACTCAACACCAACATGACGTTAGCCTAGACCCCGACCCCATACAGCCACCAGTTGCACTACATGTCACGATATGAGGAGAGACACTGCAGTGGGCCGTTGCACATGTGCAAGGGCTGACAGCTGCAAGAAGTTCTAGACTGAATGACATATTGGCAGGTTACTTACTAGCCGCCCGGCGTCGGAACTCCGAGAGAAAGACAGGGGACGAGCAATCACCAAGTTGAGAGAATAACCAAGGCAGTCGGCTATCATGGTCATTGAATCAACTGTATGTACTATGACGTTGGCTGCTTCTTCCCTACCTTGTGTGGTACATCCGGGCGTGCGAGTCTCCTTGCTCCGACCTCGTGGCCTAGATTGCGACGGTGGCCAGCCCCGCATGAGATTTGTGACAAATCGCATCTCGAAGGGGCTCCTGCAAGACAACGCAATCCATCCTACAGTAGTGTCTACTACGTCGTACTCGGCTGAAATTTCCTGCCGACGCCCGTGAGACTATTACACGTCGCAGTGCAGATTCACGGCTGCACGTCGGAGGAAAAGCTGCGAGGGGAAGCCGCGTCGCCTTGCATGTAATTAGGTGCAGCTTTTATCTTCAACGCAAACAATACCCAATTGGGTCCCAACGCATTCCCATGTTACGATTGGCGCATTCGCAATGAGGGGTCCTTATTGCGGGCCAAGTATCTTTTACATTGAGGTTTGCACACACGGCGACATTCTGCACGGATTCCAATGTTTGACGGGCCTGATACTCTGCATAGACCGCCACAACCACTGAATCTCATCCATTGCCTCCAGAGAGTCCCTTTATGTCAGAGTCCCCTTCCCCATCAAGGGTGCCGTAACGCAATGCCTGTAAATGCAGTGCCATCGCAATCGTACATCTTCCTCTTGTTCTTCCCGTCCATGTCAAACCTGTAGACCGTACCACCGAGGTCAGTGACGTAGACATGCCCGTTGGCTACATCGAGCGCGAGGCCCATGGCCTCGTGGAAGTTCCGGGCGAGAATATCGTATCCACCTGCACTGATGCTCGACAGCCAAGCCCGATTCAGCGTGTTCCCCAGCGGCAGCTCCCCCCGATCTGTCCAGTACAGCGCCTTTTCCTCTTCATCCACCTCCAGATGAATCGGTTCGGGCAGCCCCGTTAGGAGGCATTCAATATCGGTGCGCGTCGCGGCCGTTTGTCCCGCCGGCATGTCCATGTGCGCGCGAAAGATTTGGCCCCGGAATCCTTTGGAGGGCCCCTTCTGAGACCAATAAAACTTCCGATCCGCCGGTGCGAGGGCAATGCCAACACACCACCGCTGCTGCTCCGTCTCCCTCGTGAAACCCTCTTCGCGTCTGCCCGTCTGCACAAGCGTCTCGAGGTGCGACCCGTCCAGATCGCATCGTATCACTCGCATGCCTTCCCTGTCACAGAAATAGACTTTCTGGCTCTCCTGATCGATGACTAGTTGTTTTGGTGTGTGAGCGATACCCGGTGGCACAATCGTCCTGATATCGTGACCGTGCAAGTCGCTTGACATGATGCAACCATCGTTCTGCCCCAGAGTGCCCATGTTTGTCCACATGATTCGTCCTTGGCCATAACAGGCCAAAGAATCGGGCAGCTTCTGTTCTTGGAGAATGGGCTTGAGGGGCTCTGTCCCATCTCCACTGCCAACCAGGATTCTCCCGCCTCCGGCCGCCTTGGCGGGTTCGTTGCCCAGGCCGACGTCCAAGAGATAGAGTATGGGCAGTTCTGGGCTGGTTTTTTCGGGGACTTTCTCAGCTGTTAGCCTTTGTGAATGGAGCCGGAGCCATGAGAAGAACACGGTAACTCTGCGGCCACATTGACGAAGCTTCGTGGTTCTCTTTGAAGCCATGATATTTTGCAATGGCCAAGCGCTCGGAGGGTAGGCTGAATATTCAGGCAAGAGTCAGTCTGCAGAACGGCCGAGATGATGCGGAATGTGGGCCATGGCAGGGCTCATAATGTCTAGTTGCTTGTAGACCCAAACTCGTTGGCTGGTATATCTACTTCGTTGTTGTGATATCGGCTCTGTTGTTACATTCAAGACAAGCGGGGCACTCAATCGGCAATCGCGGGTCCGAAAGAAAAGAAATCGCGTTCCTCATCCAGCGGGCTTGCAAACTCGACGATAATGACGTCGACAAGCATCTCGCTGGGCCGAGACCTTGCTCTAGAACCTCCGCCCACGGACCCGTGGCTCCGGCTGGCTACACGGGAGAAACGGAGTGGGCAGAATCGAGAATCCATTACTCCGACATAGATAACTGTCGTCGGTCTGGTTAGCTGGCGGAATCGTCAACACGACGCGACTAGCTGTAGCGGAGCCTGCTGTACAGTAAATGTAACAAAATCAATTTATTGAACAAGATTATGAATAAACTTGAAATTTTGAATAATCAATAATCAAATCAAAAAATCAAAAAATCAATAATCAAAAAATCAAAACAAAATTTCCCGTACGTGTTCACCGATAATATGGCGCCATATTGTTACCTAGTCTCTTTTGTTGAACACTAGATCCAGCTTGCCAGCCTCGATGACGACGTTGTTCCTACTCTCTCGGTAGATACGAGTACCATCCTCACCCGGCGCGAATCCAAACTCGTAATTCCAAACAGTGTACGCGAGAACAAGGCGAATTAGCTGCAGGGAAAACCTACTCCCTGCGCAATGCCAGTGTCCTGCAAAGACAGAGCATATCAGTTGAAGATAGGGAGCCTTTCCGCTTTTGGGGAGTGTTTTCTACTGACCCATAAGGAATGGAATGAAAGCCCGCCTTTCAACAATAAGGTCGGGGCGCGTTGTCCAGCGTTCTGGAATATAGTCGCCGGCCTGAGGGAAGTATCTCTCATCTTGGTGCAAGTTAATAAAAATGTTGCACAATTGGGAACTTGTAAAGTCTGGGACGGCGTGATGTACCTCGATGAAAGAGATATGTGCCCAATCTCACGACGACATTCCCGGGAATACGGACGCCATCGACAACAATCCCTTCCGGAGGGGTTGATCTACCCCCGTTAATCCCGGTCGGCGAATCCACTCGCATGGTCTCGAAGATGACAGCGTCGAGGTAAGCACATTTCACGAGGTCGGCCGAGGAGAACCCGACTTGTTCGCTCGGCTTGTGCCAAGCAGCCAGCTCTTCTCGCAGCTTGTCCTGGACTCTGGGGTTATTGGCGAGATGGAACCACGTGAAGGACAGAGTCGCAGCAATTGTGTCCCTATATCAAATACCATTAGAAAGGACAAGTGCGTCATAAAAGGTATCCCTTACACGGCCCCAGCTAGAATGGCTTGGGTATCGCTGTAGACAATGTTCTTGTTGAAGTACGCCTTGGGCTCCTTGGAGTGTAAGTCTTGAAGGAAGGTTGACAAGATGTCTGGCTTTCCGTTGTGCAAAGTCTGCAAGCAATATCAGTGAGCAGGGCGTCTCGTTGATTGGCTGAGCTGACTTGCCTCGTCTCTGCGGTCTACCATTTCTATTGTCATCTTTTCAAATCTGCTCAGGACGGGGCTCAACCCCAGACCCTTGATGATGCCGAAAGGCCACGTGATCTCGCCCATGTCCAGGATTGATCCGAAGACGGTTTGGAGAAGTTCTAGCACCTCGTTGCCTTTGCCCGTTCTGACGCTGCTGTACTCTTCTGAAAAGCCGGTCTTGCCCATAATGTCCAGTGGAATCAGTGTCGAGTACAGGCTCGTGTCGACGGCTTCCTTGGCAGAGCTTTTTCTTTCGAGCACGGCCAGCCAGTCAAGCAGTACTTGGCGCATGCTAATTTCGTATTCCTTGAGCATCTTGGGTGTCATGGCCTGGTCCCACACGGCTCGACGCTTTCGGTGCTCCGCGCGCTGGGGGATTGAGTCGAGATTGTACTCGCCATGGAACTCGAACGAGTCGTATAGACCGGTGTTGTGCTTGGAACAGCGAGTTCCTGGCCCATAGACCTGCGTGAGGGCGCCAAGGGAGGTGAGAAGAAGCTCGTTGGGGGAGACGCGCACAAAGTCGCCGTATTGATCCGCAATCGAGCGCATTTCAATGTGAATGTGGCCGTTGCGCTGGAGGTAGAGCCAATAAAGGCGACTGACCTTGGCAGCGAACGGACCTCGGAAGCCGCGAAGAGGGTGTAGGAGAAGCCGGTACATGAGGATACTGCCAAAAAGGCCGGCTGTATAGGTGGCACTAATGGCACAGGCCATCGTGGACCCTCTGCTTACGCCATGGCTAAACGACAGCTTGACAGAAAGTGCGATCCCCAGGACGACATGGTACATGAGGATGCCTAGGGATTGCTTGTCAAGGAAGCCGTGGCGATAGTAGAAGATATGCGAGAGTGCACCGAATAGGAGCGACAATAAGCAATGAGCTGCAAGGTTGTCAAGGACCAAGAGCCTCGGAGTGAAAGAGGAGAGACTGTTCATATTTTCGTTTCTGGAAGATTCGCACGAGACTGTGACTGATCGTTTTGCTTTTACCGAATGCCACGGGAGACATTCACCGTCCTGCTCTATATATATATAGTGTAATGCCGGCTACATTCGAGCGCTTTCAGTGTAGAGAGCCCAGACCTTGTGATGCCTCGCAACGTAGGCCTGCAATTGGAGTGTGCGATACCACATGTCCACTCCGGGCGGTTCTAGACCATAGACTCCATCGTTTCCTGATAAACGGAAACTGTATCATATGATACTACTTCCGGTGTGTCTCAGAATCTTGCATGCATACGACTAGACACGTGTCCCATTTGGAGTTACTCCGGCTTACGTCTCTTATCTCCTTTTGCAGAGAAGCCCGGCGGCAACGGGAAGAGCTTCCCTCAACTCCGACGCTATGATATCATCAAATCTGGTTGGTTGAATCGTTCGGGGAAAAAACAAGTTTAAGAAGCGGCCGTTTGTTGCTTGGTTCTGCAATGAACGCTTAAACAAACCTTAATTCGGGTCCTTCCTCTTTCCTAGATTAGGCTAAATACGATCTTCTGACATGTTCGCCATCTGCCTGTTATCTTATCCTTGAACTATGCGAGGAGTTGGTGTAGGGTCGGCACTCGTACGGTGGGAGAGTTGAGTTTTAAAAGGTTGGTTTGCAATTCTGCGACGGAGACGATCAGTTCTGGAAAATAATAAGACCAAACGAAGGCATGGCAGCCTAATCCGGCTAGACTGCAGCTCAGATTGGCGTCTCGTCCCACGTTGCGGTGACTGCTAAAATGAGGCAGCGGACAGGTAGTCGGACTGCCAAAAAAAACCTGACAAAAAAAAAAAGGCAAAACAGTCTGGATGCGGCGGCCGAGACCAATTAGCGCTCGCCCGTCTTGACAGCCGTTACGGCATGCCGCCACCCCTGACCGATAGAGGGGGGGGGGAGGGGGGCGGTTGCGAATGCGAGGGGATCCATTGCACTCGATCACGTCATCGAGTCGGATGCTGCTAGTGGGATCTTCAGGGCGGCTCTCCGACCAACCGTGTCCAGCACAGCCGTTTTGCTGTTTCCGGTCAGACTTTGGCCTCACGCAACGGCTAGAACGTGGCGGGCGGGAACAGCACACAGCATGAGCCTCTGGGCCACGGCAGGCGGCGACACCAAAAGTCCCGACAGCAGCAGTCCTGGCGGCACGACAACTGCCACGGCCAGTGCTGCGGCCAGTGCTACGGCCAGTGCTGCGGCCAGTGCTGCGGCCAGTGCCACGGCCAGTGCTGCAGCCAGTGCTACAGCCAGTACCACAGCCAGCGGCCACAAGCGGCAGTCCAAGTCGTGTCGGCGCTGTCTCAAGCGCAAGAAGCGCTGCTACGGCTTCCCCGTGTGCACCAACTGCGAGCGCGCCAACGAGCCGTGCGAGCCGTCGCCCTTTGCCGTCCAGCTGCACCGCCGCGACGACAACTACGCGGCCCTGCAGCGCATCCGCGCCCTCGAGATCCAGGTCGAGTCGGCCCACGCCGAGCTGGCTGCCGCACGGGGCGGCGCCATCTCCTCGTCCGCATCGCCCCAGCCCGACATCGCCAGCCCCCCCGTCTGGGCCGCTGTCGTCCAGACGGCCGTGTGGACGTCCATCCTGCCCGAAGTCGCCTCCGCCGAGGATGCCATCCGACCCCCGACAGACGTGGCCGGCCGCGCCATGATACAGACCTTTCTCTACACTGTCCACCCACGCTACCCCGTCGTGGAGCCGGCCGAGCTGCGTCGGCTGCACGCCCAGCGGAATCGCATCGCCCATCCGGCGAGCTGGACCGGTCCGACGGCCGAGCTGGCCGTGTTTCGTCTGTACATGGCGTACGCCATCGGCGGTCTATACCAGCACGGAGAGCAAGGAGAGCACGGAGAGCAAGGAGAGCACGGAGAGCAAGGAGAGCACGGAGACCAAGGAGACCAAGGAGACCAAGGAGACCAAGGAGAACAAGGAGAACAAGGAGAACAAAAAGGAAAACAAAAAGAGCACGACGACTTTTACCATGCCGCTCTGCCGCACCTTTCGGCCCTGCAGCGACTGCCCCCATTGGTCGGCGTCGAGGCCATGGTCTTGCTGCTGCTCTACAGCCTGCAGGCGACGCCGCCACCGGCCAGCCGCTCGGGCATCTGGCACGTGGCCGGTCTGGCCATGCGCACCTGCATCGACCTCGGCCTGCATCGCGAGGCGTCGTACCGGGGTGGAGATGAGAACGACAAGAAGGAAACGATGATGAAAAGGCGGCTGTTCTGGGCCGTCTTCTGCCTCGACCACAGCGTCGCTCTCTGGCTGCAGCGGCCCCTCGGTCTAGCTCGACACGACACGGACACACAGCTGCCGACGAGCGCCGACCAGGATGATGACGACGACGACGACGACGACGACGAGTGGGTGCGGTTCGTGCAGCTGCGCCAGCTCGAGGCGCACCTCTGTGCGGACGTGCACGCCGTCGACGTACCGCTCGAGACGCGCCTCGACCGCGTGCCGCCACACCTCGACGCCCTGGACGCCTGGGCCGACAACGCCAACGAAAAGGACCGGCTGCGGTGGCATCGGGCTGTGCTCGTCCTGCTGCGGCCTTTCCTCCCCATCCTCCGCGCCCACGACGACGGCGACGTCCGGCTGGTCACCCGCTGTCTCGACGCGGCCTGCCACGTCGCCACGGCGCCCGCCGAAACCGTCCGTCCGCTCGCAGCAGCGCGCTCGGCCTTGAATGCAGGCATCACCATCTGGTAAGACGTCCCCCCCCCCCCCCCCCAACCATCGTCAGCTTTGCAGTCACTGATCCCTGGTCTCCCCCCCACAGCTGCTGCCTCCACCTCTGCCCCCAGCTGTGGTCCACGGCCGTCGTGAGCAGTCTCCGGGCCTGCTCCTCCGCCCTGGCCACTCTAGCAAAACACTCTCCCCTCGTCAAAAATGACAGCGTCGTGCTCGAGCGCGCCATAGGCCAGGTCATGGACAGGCTCGGGTCGGCCGGGCGCGGGCCACGCCCCGAGAGCGAGGGAAGCCGCGGGTTCGCATCACATCTGGCGGCACCCGACATTTTGGCCGTGCAGAGTCTGATGAAGCTGTCCGTACAGACGGAGACCTCTCCCTCGTCTCCTGCGTCTCCCGCGTCTCCTGCGCCTGCGGCCCTTTCGGCCGAGCCGCTTGACAATGCGCTGTCCGCGCTGCAGCTGCGCAGCCGCCTCAGCCCGGACCAGGAGTGCGTGCGGCGGCTCGCTGCACAGATGGAACCCGAGTATCCCACATGTTAGGACAGGCCGACAAGAGCGATTTACGCACAGACCAGCTATCGCCCGGCATGCTCACGTGCCCCCGTGATTGTGCGAGCAGGTGCGCGATTTCGGCCAATCTAACGTGCTGGCCTGGAATTTACCCGCTTCTTATCAGCAGGCGGCCCACCGCGATCGGTGTTGCCTTGCCGACCCGAGCTCCAGCTCTGACTCCCTCCTTCCTCTTTGATTCTCTCTTGCCAGCTCCAAACGCTCTTTTGTTCCCTCACTTTTTTTGGGAGCGTTTCTGCCGCATTGTCTTGCATCACCTATACATCCACTCCTCCGATTGACCTACCTGCCCTCTCCGCCATGAAAGGTCCTCTCGCCGCCGCGCTACTGCTGGGCAGTGCCGCCGCCGTCCGATTGCCCGCCTTGGACACGCAGCAGCAGCCGCTGACGTCCGACGAAGCTCCTCTCGACCTCGGCCATGACCAGCCCAAGATTCTGGTGGACAGCGAGACCCTGCAGTCCGGCATCTCGGCGAAGCGGCTGTTGGGCCACGCACGTGCGCTCTTTGGCATCGCCCAGAGCGGCATCCCCGACTACGGCCACCCGACGCGAGTCATTGGCAGCGCCGGCCACGCGGGCACGCTCGACTACATTTACTCGATTGTCTCCTCGCTGGGTGCCGGCAAGGACGGCAAGGGCGGCTACTACCGTGTCTGGAACCAGACCTTTCCGGCCGTGACCGGCAAGGTCTTTGAGTCGCGTCTCGTGCTCAACGACAGCGTGTCCGCCACCGCCCAGGCCATGAGCCTCACGCCGCCGACTCGTGGCGGCGAGCCCGTCTTTGGGGCCCTCGCACTCGTCGCTGGCGACGGCTGCGACGCCGCCGACTACCCGGCCGCCGTGGCCGGCGCCATTGCGCTCGTGCGCCGCGGCACCTGTCCGTTTGGCCAAAAATCGGCCCTGGCTGGAGCCGCCGGGGCCGTCGCTGCTGTTGTGTACAACAATGAAAAGGGCCCGCTCAGCGGCACCCTGGGCATGCCGACCGCCGTGCAGGTGGCCACGTTTGGCATCTCGGGCGAAGAGGCGGCGCCGCTCGTGGCCGCCCTCCAGGCCGGCAACACGGCGCTCGACGGCATCGCCTACATGAACGCCGTCGTCAACACGATCCACACCACCAACATCCTCGCCCAGACGGTCGAGGGCGACCCCGACAACTGCGTCATGCTCGGCGGCCACAGCGACAGCGTGCCCGAGGGCCCCGGCATCAACGACGACGGCTCCGGCAGCCTCTCCCTGCTCGAGATTGCCACCCAGCTCGTCCGCTTCCGCGTCCAAAACTGCGTCCGCTTCGCCTGGTGGGCCGCCGAGGAGGAGGGCCTGCTCGGCTCCGACTACTACGCCGCCACCCTGCCGCCCGCCGAGAACAAAAAGGTCCGCCTCTTTATGGACTACGACATGCTCGGCAGCCCCAACTACGCCTACCAGGTCTACGACGCGCTCGACAGCGAGAACCCGGCCGGCTCCCAGGCCCTGCGCGACCTGTACATTGACTGGTACACCGCCCACGGCCTCAACTACACCCTCATCCCCTTTGACGGCCGCAGCGACTACGACGGCTTCATCCGCGCCGGCATCCCCGCCGGCGGCATCGCCACTGGCGCCGAAGGCGTCAAGACCAAGGACGAGGCCCTCCTCTTTGGCGGCACCGCCGGCGACTGGTACGACCCGTGCTACCACCAGCTCTGCGACGATGTCGACAACGTCAACCTCACCGCCTGGGAGCTCAACACCAAGCTCGTCGCCCACTCCGTCGCCACCTACGCCCTCTCCTTTGACGGCTTCCCCAACCGCACCCTAGACGACGTGGCCGCCACCACGTACGCCCGCGATCGCAAGTACCACGGCAGCAAGCTGGTCATGTGAGGCGGGACGCGCGCTGTGGGAAATTGTGTTTTTCTGTCACGATAGATGGCTGCACGAGACGGTTCTGTACGAAGAAGAAGAAGCTTTGTAATCATGGTAGACGGACGAAAGACGCCCTAACAAGATACATTCATACCTCGGCCGTTCTGCCTTCTTCCTCCCGTGCCCTGTCCCATTCGTTCTGCCGCCTACCTTCTCTCTCCTTCATGCCGGCCAGCCGCCACTTCCTCTGCACCTCCCTGTGCAGCCGCTGCACCTTTTCCAAGATCCGGCGGTGCAGTTTCTCGCTGGCCCATTCGTCGCGGATGCCGAGCCAGATGTAGTAGATGGGCGACGAGACAGCCAGCAAGTTGAGTCCAAGGATCCACAGTGCCCACAGGCCCGAGCGAATCAGGTTGCTAAACGCCAACAACACGGCAAGCATAATGACGGCCAACGAGATGGGGACTGCAAGTGTCAGCAGCGAATGCGAGGATTACGCGACAAGGGGGAATACACTCACACATTAGCGTAAACTGACGGACCAGGGTCCACGACTGGCTCCCAAACTCGGAGTTGTTCATGCCAAAGATGCTCGACATGAACGACAACGGTAGCTGCGTAGGTCAGAAGAGGGAAAACAACCACCGGCCGAGCCGAAAACACTCACAAAGACAATGGTGATGATGGTAAACACCATAATGGCCCTCCCCTGCTTTATCGTCTCCTCCGCCTGCTGCACCGCCTGCCAGGCCTGCATGACACTGGCCTGCTGCTGCTTGAGCCCGAGCAAATCGGTGATCTAGATAAAAGTGTCAGCACTCTCCCGCCAGGGCAGCCGGCCCTCCCTTTCTGTAGATCTCAGACACCTACACTGCTCGCCGTGCTCTCGGCGGAACTCCGCAGGCTCTGCAGCTCCTGGCTGCGGTCAAACATGTCCGACAGCAGCTCGGTCGTCAGAATGTGGAACCACTGCAGTTTTCTCTGCTTGTTGGGATCTTCGCGGAGCTTTAAACGACCAAAATCCGGGTCGGTTTGGAGCGAGGACATTTGCCCGAGGGGCGGCGGCTGGGGGGCTTCGTCGGGCGCCGATCGCATCATGCTGCCGGCTTGGGTCAGGAGCCTGGGGTCCAAAACGCACTGGACCAGCTTGCCAAAGCGCCTTGTAATCTCCAGCTGCTTGCGGTGCAGCTGCAGCATAATGTCGAGCTCCTCCATAATGTCCTTGATCTCCCGCTGGATCCGGCCTTCCGGGTTAATGTCCAGCAGACCGGCGTGCACGTCTTTCAACTCGGCATGCTGTGCCTTGGACCGGTATATTTTTGACGCCTCCTCGGTCCAGTGCCACAAGTGCCGGAACGACGTGGTGTGCCTGTGTGTCTAAAAAAGAGTCAGATGCCAGATATTGTCCATGGGCCACTCTGGGACAACGCACCAGACGGCCAATGGCCTCGGAGAAGATATCCATGACTTGGGGCAAATTTGCATCCGTCTTGGTCCGGTCGAAAAAAGTGTTGGAGCACTCGTCCAGAATCACGAGCGCGATATCGTAGACAGACAAGAACTGGCCTTGGCGCGCTGTCTTGAGGCGAGTCCGGATGGATTTGTGCACGCCGGAACTGTCCCGCTTGTTCACGCCGTATCGCCGGGGGAAGCAGGTGATGATGGTGTTCTCATCCAGGATCCACATCCACAGCTGGTCCACCATGACGATGCGCGGCACCTTGCGGATGTTCTCGTGACAGTGGTCACACCGATAGTGCTGCTTCTCCGCCATGGGGGCCGCGTTGGAGCCGTCGTCTGCCGGTGGCGGCACGCTGCGGTTTGCCAGCTCTACCGCGCCGCCGACACTCCGGGCAGGGCTCGGCCTGTTATTGTCCCTGGAGCGCCAAAGCCAGGGCGGCCACAGAGACCACGAGGACCACGCGCACTTTCTTTCCTGCTCTGCAGCCGTTTCGTAAGGATCGTGAGAGGTCCGGCGGTTATCAAGGCATTCCCAGTACAGATTCGGCTCATCTTCCTTGTCGCCCTTGTCCTTGCCATTACGGGGCCGCTCATGCTTTTTGATTTCCCTGAGCCGATGGGCCGTTTTCAGGTCTACGCTGGTGCCACGGTAGACCACCTGATCCCGATCCCGGCTCCGCGTCGACTTGAGTGTCCAGAAATGGGACTGGTCGAGGGTTCGGCGTGGGTGCAAGGGAGCCTTGCCGAAAAGAAAGGTGTCGATCAGTGCCTTGTCCCGGTAGTTGGCCATGGCCTCGAACAGGCGCGCGGCGTCCATCAAGACCTGGCCCAGCTTGTTTTGCACAAGCAGACGACCGTACTTGTCGATGCGAAATCGCCCAGCCTCGCTTTTGCCCAACATGCCCATCGCCGCGTTGTCAATATGATACAAGGGGTGCGGGTTTGCCAGGGCGACCATTTTCTTGTACACCGGCGGCAAGGTTGGCTTCTTTCGCAAATGTGGCGGATTCTGCGTGACGATGGGTTTGCGTAAACGCGGAAAGTTGATGTGTTCTCGCTGTCGATCCAATATCTCATCCGCCTTTTCCTCGGATCTTTTGATACGGAATTCGTCGACGCGGTCATCCACCATGCGAGCGATCGCCTCTCGCTTCCGGTCGGTTTCCCAGTGCAGATACGGCATCTTGGAATTCAGTCAGCCTCAGCGTCTGGATTCGCAGCAGAGCAGTCTTGGACCTCACAAATAGCACCACGTTTTTGGGTGTCTCTTCTGCCATTTCCGGGTCTGGCGCATCGTCAGCAGAGTGCTCTCACCTGCCACATATTGAAAAGGTCTCCACCTACTCGACGAGACCACCTCGCAAAGAGGTCGCATATGGTGAGCATGAACGAAGCTGCTTCCGACTCCGTGCTGCTGGCCTCGCCAGAACTGAGGCCGCAGGAGCATTTCGCTCGCGGACTGTCTCGGAGAATCGTCTAGAATATCAGACGGCGGTTCCTCTTCGCCATAGTATTTTCGGACAAGTTTCTTCGTTCGGGTTAGTATGGGGCTGGAAAGGGGGGTAGTCGAGACCAAACAATCTCTGGATAGACAGGAGCAAGCATACCTCGACCCACTGCTCGTGTCAGCATCCACCCAAACAAGGTCACAGACTGGAGGGGAGGGGATACTTGCGTGCATGTTGTTTGATGGTACGTGAATGTAGCGAATATCCTTTATCGACTCTCTTCTGCAGAGGATGTCCTTGTCCTCGAACAGATATTTCAGAGCTATCCTCTGGTCGGGGAAGTGGCCCTTGATGTGATTTTGGGGCAGAGTGGACACAAAATCACAGCCTTTGAGCTCAAAAGGATCGTCCTTGGCTTCCAGCTTGACAATGTAGGCATTGACGTCCTTTTCCAAATCATACTCTGTCGCCTGGCAGCTTTTGATGTCATTCTGCATCTCGTGAATCTCCCTGGCGATGCTTTCCCAGTCCTTGTAGTTGCCATTCGCCCTATTATAGCTTCTCGGTGGCTCTGGGGTAAGACGGTCCTGCGTGCTGGACTCGCACCCATTGGTGACTGCTCCGTTTGCCGCAGGTGCCGCATTATCACCTTGCCTCCTCGTCCTAAACTTGGGGACACCTTGTTTGTACTCATCGCTCTTCCGCCACTTGCCCAAGCTCTCTGTCAAGCTGTCCACGAGGCTGGGGCCATCAGGCCCGGGCTCGGACTTGTTCTGGCCGGAATCGCCTGTGGCGGTGTACCGCAACTGCTTGGGTTTCAGCTTGCAAGCGTCAATCGCCTGGCGCACCACCGCTATTCGCTTCAGCTGTGTGGCAATCGAGACAGCCACATTGTACTTTTGATTTGCACGCGTCGCATCTTCCGGCCACAAGTTGTCGTTGCTAAAGAATGACTCCCTCTGGTGATACTCAACGCAGCCAAAGTAGTGGGCCAGATAATCTTTGATCGGCCTATCTTCGTGGTATAGCGTCGAGAGGCAAACTTTCTTCTCCACCTCATACCCACTATGTCGAGAGACAGGGCGAGGAGCGGTGAGATCTCCGCCGGCGCTGGACGATGCGGCGGCCATTTCGACTTTTGAACGTCTCAAGTAGCGGAAGTGGAGGTCCTGAGGCAGCGGCTTGCCATTTCTGGCGGGAATGGTCAAGCATTCTTATAGCAGGCCAGGCCGCAATAGATGCGGCTGCTACCATGAGGCTGCACCGACAAGGCAGAGCCAAATTAAGGAGGGGAAGGCAAGGTCTAATTTCTAATATTACGGAGTATGGGGGAGGGGGGGGGCGGCATGGCCCATGATAGGGCAATGCGGCCCGCCACAGTGCCTCCGACGGTCAGCCCGATGGGACGGCATAGCCGTGCCGGCGAACGCCTCCTGTCAGCTTGGGCTGCTCAGCCACCCGCTTCACGAAAACATTTTGCAAAGGGGTGGTTGCTGCTAAACGAGAATAGGATCCCGTGCATATCAAGACTGTAATATTGCTTGAGCGATGTAACATTTGCGATAGGTCAATTCAAAGTCGGAATGTTGGAACTACTCCGTACAAGCACGGAGTACTCTTGAGATACGAGTGCCCGTTCAGGACGCTGGTCGCTCCTCTAAACTCCAACTAACTCCAACGGGAAGTTTCGCACAGACTCGCTAACCTCCGCGACCCAGCCTTGCGTGCCACCCCTGTATATGGAGTAAACTAGTAAGTGATAGCGCAGTTTCCGAGTCGGTACGGAGTACTTGCGGCTCTCGTAAGACTCTCCGCAGTGGATACGAAATCAGGCGTGCAGTTCATCCTGCCGGCCACCTACGAAAAAGGGTGGAAACTCTTGGGACGTTTTTGCGGTGACTTGTCTTGTCTAATATGTGAATTGTGTAGATATATTCCGCATGTGGCAGGTAGAGATTTCAAAGCAGTGTCCAAACGCCGCCTTCCCAGGTCATATGGCATTACGCAAGGCTAGAAAACGAAAAGAGGAAAGGAAAGAGAAAAAAGAAAGCCGGGCAATCAATCAATACTTTCTTCGTCGTCCACCACAAACGAATTCGGGTGGCCAAGGACGTTGGGGGGGGCGCCGGCTGAGTTGTCGGAACTTTCAGGAGCGGCAGCAGTTGGCACAGCCTCGTACTGGTCCTCGTACTGGTAGAGGCGGATATTGACAAACATGGTAAAGAGGCCAAGGTCGTAGGCGAGGCGGAGGGCACCGGCGACAACAAAGGCGACCCAGAAGCGGTCGTTGCCGGCGAGGATTCCGGTGATGGACGGCCCTGTGGTGGCAGCAAGGGTGCGCAGCAGGCTGGTGACGCCCATGACGGCAGTGCGCTCTTCGGGACGGACGATGGCGGCGATGAGGGCGGCACGAGGCGCCTGGTCGAGGCTGTTGAGGCCGACACGCACGAGCAGCAGCACGCAGGTCAGCCAGACGGAGCTGGGCAGGGGGAACAACAGGACGGCGGCGGAGGAAGGCACGTGGGTGAAGACCATGGTGTTGACGAGGCCCATGTAGCGAGACAGGGGACCGGCAAAGATGGAAGAGCAGGCGGACAGGAAATAGCTGGCCGACAAAATGCTGCCGAGCGCATCCTTGCCAAGGGTGGTGAACTTGGTGTCCATGTAGTAGGTGGTGAGGGACATGCTGGCCATGCCGTCGGCCAGCGAGTCGACCATGAGCAGGAACCACAAAACATACATGGTGCGGCGGGTCTGGCTGGAGATTTGGCTGAAGCGGCTCTTGGGTGCGGAAGTAGGTGAGCTATCGTCGTCGTCGTCGTCTGCGGGCTCGCTGTCGTCGTAAGCGTCGTCGTACGTGGCGTCGTAGGCGTCGTGGCCATCATGGCCATCGTGGCCATCGTGGCCATCGTGGCCGTGGGGGCCTTCGGGGCCTTCGGGACCGTCGGGGCTGTGGGGGCCGTCAGGGTGGCTGTGCAGCAGGCGGGCGGCACTGAGGCTGCGGCGGGCCTTGGCCGAGTCGACAGAGGGCGCCTCGGACGCGCGGTCGTCCTGGCCGTCCGCGATGCGGATGTGCTCGCCGGCGGCAGCACGCGGAGTTAGGGGAATGTCGTCGGTGCTGCTGGCAGTAGAATCGGAGGCGATGCTGGCGGTGGCGGGCCGGCGTAGCTCGCAGCGCTCCGTGAGGACGAGGCTGAAGAGCAGGTTGAGCAGGCCGGTGGCGGCGTAGGCGAGATAGCAGACGTGGTAGGTACGCAGAAGAGACCAGCCGTCGGGTCCGCGAGTGAGGCGGTGGATGGCGTGGCCGGCAACGGCGGTGCCCACGGAAGAGCCGAGGGCGGACGTGGTAACGTACCAGACGAGCACGTCGGCACGGGTGGTGGGGTTGGTCAGCTCGGACAGCATGGACTCCTCGACGACTCGAAAGGGACCAAAGTCGCCGCCGGTGGCGCTGATGACACCGACGATGGCGGCCAAGAGGAGGAGCCAGTAGTTCTCGCAGACGGCAAACGTGACGCCAGACGTAATCATGAGGACGGAGCCGAGCAGGATGGTGCGGCGGCGGCCAAAGTGGTCGGCCAAGAAGGTGAGGATGAGCGAGAGGACGACATCGCCTGCGAGTGTGAGGGTCATAAAGAGGCCGATGCGGGCGTCAGGCACTTTGAGCTCGGCGAAAAAGAGGGCGAGGATGAGGCTGCTGGCGCCGTAGGCGAACATGCGGAAGCTGCGGGCGGCAATGATGATCCAGGCATCGCGGCCGGTCGCATAGACGGACGCGAGACCGGATTCGCGCCAGGCATATTGAAGTCGCGTGACCATTTGGGAGTGGAGGGATTTTGGTGGGGGGATGAACGGGCGGGGAAGAGGAGAAGACGAAAAGGAGGAGAGGATGAGGGAAACGAGGGGGGGGGGGGGGGAGAGGGGAGAAGGGAACGGAGGACAAGAGGGGGGATGGAGAAGAGAGGATGCAAAAGAGAGACGTCACAAAATCGACAGGTCGAAAGATCAAGACGTTGAAACCAAAAAAACTCAATCATAAAACATGCTATTGCGGGAAGGCGTCACCGGGTGCCCCTCTTGCCGCCACCACGGTCACTACCTAGCGTGCCGGTGTCGGCGCCGAGACGTGTCGTTGGTAGTGGAACCGCCGTCAGTGGAGGTGACCCGGGGCATAGCGGTTGGGGCGCCCTGACTCGCCCCGAATCTACGTCGTATGCGCTATCGCCTTGTCGATCGTCCCCTCGTAACATACAAATCTCCACTCAGTCAAAACACACATTGACCTCCTCGCTGGCCAGCCGCTGCCCGTTGTGCAAAACGTGAAACTCGACCGAGGCGCCCGACGGGATCATGGCGATCTCGTAGGAAAACTTCTTGTACGTCTTGCCGCTCTGCGACACAAAGACGGGCAGGCTCTCGACAATGGAGGCAAAGCGACAGCGAAGATCGCACAGCTTGCGGACGCTGCCGTCCTTGCGCGAGGCCGGCTGCGGGCTATCGCAGACGTACAGCTCGCGCGCCCACTCGGTCTGGCCGGGCTCGACGAGCAGGTAAAAGTCGTTGTGGACGGGCGTCAGCGAGGAGACCGAGCAGCCCTTGTGCAGGTACCACTCCATCTGGCGGCCGGCAAAGTAGGCGCGCTCCTTTTCGTCCCAGTAGCGGTCCTCGGCCACGTGGCGGTCGGAGCTGAAGAGCTGCGAGAAGCATAGGCCGACGGAGAAGCGCGCCACGGTCGAGGCGATGGTGATGGGCGGCGGTTGCGGGACGGCATTTTCGGTGTGCAGCGCCTGGTAGAAGCCCTTGTAGGCGGCGCCGCGGCAGACGGCCGTCCATCTGGGAGATGAGCAGGGGAGGCGGGG
>RQWE01000008.1:140822-195647 GCA_004028395.1 Leptographium galeiforme
GGGGGGGGGGGGGATGGCTCACGGCTTTGTGCCCGCCGACTGCAAAACGGCAACCTTGGGTCCAAGCCGCTCCTTGAGGTGTTGGTAGAGATACGGGCTGGCACCCAGGCCGCCGACGAGGATAATGTGCTGTTTGTTAGTGGGGAAGATAAACGAACGGGGGGGGGGGGGGGGGGAACATGAAGGAACATACCGAGACAGCAAGACTCTTGGTGGTCTGGACCTCGCACATCTGCTCGTCAATGAGCTTGTCGATGCCGGCGAGCGAGTAATCAAACAGTCGCTCGATTTGCGGGCTGGGCTGGTCAGGAAAAAAAGAGCGAGAAGAAGCGAAGAGAGCCATGCCAGAAACCCACCCGGTCAGATGGAATCGCCCCATTTTGATGTGCGGTTCCGTGCTAAAGTCGGTCATCTCGGCCTTTGACGAAAAGGTCTCGGCCGGGATGCCGACCGTGTACTCGCGGCCGCCGGGGGCGCGGCGGTACTGGGGCTTGATGGCCTGCTGCCACTCGCCGCGCACGAGCTCCTTGACGCCGGCCTTGCTGAGGTTGGACCACTTGGACCCGAGACGGCGCTGGCACATGGTCTCAAAGGCCTGGTCGATAAAGATGCTGCCGTAGAGGGCGCCGGCGCCCTCGACGACCTCTTCCATGACCACGGGCGGGGCGCTGGTGACGGAGTACGTGATGAGGTCCTGGGAGGCAGTAAGAAGGAAGAAAGATGGTGAAAAATGAGGAAAGAAAATGAGAAAAGGAGAAAGAAGAAAGAAGAAAAGAAGAAAAGAAGAAAGGAAGAAAGAAGAAAAGAAGAAAAGAAGAAAAGAAAAGAAGAATGAAAAAAAAAAGAAAGCTGCCCTGTACCCACCACAGTCCCGCCTCCTGCGTCGCAGATGAGCACCACGTCGCCCTGCCGGCACGGCGTGGCGCTGCTGTGCAGCGTGGCCAGGGCGGCGGCCTCGGGCTCGGTGACGAGCGAAAAGACCGTGGGCCCCGCGGCGCGGTCGTCGAGCAGGCCGGCCTTGCGGGCGGCGTCGCCGAGGCGCTGGCGGGCGTAGCCCGGCCAGATGGCGGGCACGGTCAGGACGACGTGCAGGACGAGGGCGTCGAGGGCGGCGTCGCCGCGGTCGCGCGCGACGGTGTCGAGCACGTGGCGCCACAGCAGGGCGAGGTAGTCGGCCACGAGGTCGGCGGCCGTCTTGCCGGTGGCGCGCAGCATGCGGCGGCAGCGGCAGACGGCCTCGGCCGTGCTCAGCGCGGGGCCGAGGTCGTCGTCGCGCAGCAGCAGCAGCTTGAACCAGCGCACCGGGTCGGCGTCGGCCGGCACCTCGTAGCCCCAGTAGACCGTGTCGTCCTGGTAGCACAGCTCCGTCGGCGCCTTGCCGTGCTCGAGGCCGCTGCCGGGCCAGCTGTGGATAATGTTGAGCTGGTCCTGCGCCAGGTCGTAGGGCGTGGCCCAGGCCACGCCAGAGTAGCTGGGGGTGTCAGCCGTCTTTTTTTCTTCTTCTTTTTCTGTTCTCATCTTTTTTTCTTCCGTCTCTTCTTTACTCTCCTCCTCCCATCTCCCCGCTCGAAATACCCACGTCGTCCCAAAATCAATCCCCACAATCAAGACATTGTCCTCGTCCGGCGCCCCCTGCCAGTACTCTGTAGTGGACTCGCAATCCATCAGGTCGTCGTTGCTGCAGCGAGGGCGTTGTCGCCACGCACCCCGCCGTGAAATCACACCCGCGACCGTTCCCTTATGAGCCGCAGCCTCTCGGCCTTTGCGCCTTGTCGCCGTGGCACAGCCATACTTCTCCACGCGCCCATTCCCGACTCTGGCCACCCAACGAATACACCGCCACGACGCCTTTGTGCGCCCACATTGCCAGCCCGAAAATCGAAAAAAAAAAATACGCCTTGTCGAGCAGGCGAAATCAAAGCCACGATAAAAATCGCAGACGGCGGACATCGCTAATGCCGTCCCGATAAGACACAGCGCAACTTAGCGCAACGGTGTAGTGCGGGGCAGGGACAAACCCGCCCCAGACCCAACATCCTTCCGCTTGCAGGCGCTAAAACCCGGGCGATCGTGAAAACCTCAGCAGTCGTCTTTCGTGTCTTGCTCGGTACCATGGCTCCGCGCAGACCGTCAGAGCCCGCCGGCCGCAGCTGGCTCGCCTGGGTCGCTCCAGTTGCCACCTCAGCCGCCCTTGCCGTTGCCTGCTCTGTTTTCTTGGTCCCTTTGTGGCCTCTCTCGCCGGCCCACTTCTTGTCCTCCTCTTCCTCGTCCTCGTCTTCCGCCGTGTTGCCACCCCTGGCCCAGCGCATCGACCCCCGCAGCTTTGCCGTCCTACCGTCCGTGCCGCTAGTCACCGCTAGCAATGGCAGCCACGTGTGTGCCTATCGTCCTCCTACCGTGGGCCTCCTACTGACACCGGACAGCCGTTTGTCCCTCCTGGACACACGCTCGCCTCACTTCTCGAGCGGCCGTTCCACGTATACGACTCCGCCTTCTTGTCCATCCTGGGCTCCGCCCCGGCTCTCTCGCTAGTGGCTGAGTCGCCCTCGGATCCGCTGTTCCACGAAGCCGTCGTCTGGTCCCCCGCCACCGACGAGATGTTCTTTGTGCAAAACGCCGGTGCCACCGCCGCCGGCACCGGCCTGACCAAGTCCGCCATTGTGCAAAAGGTCTCCTTGGCCGCGCTGGAGGCCGCCGCCGCTGCCGGCACGTCTGTTCCCGTCGACACCGTCGCCACGACGCCGCCCGTCCTCAACCCCAACGGCGGCACCAACTTCCGCGGCCAGCTGCTGTTCGCCGGCGAGGGCCAGGGCGACCTCCCGTCCGCCCTCTACGCCGTCCATCCGCGGCCGCCCTACAACTCGACCATGCTGCTCAACAACTTTTTCGGCCGCCAGTTCAGCTCCCTCAACGACGTCGCCGTCCATCCGCGCAGCCGCGACGTCTACTTTACCGACACCCTGTACGGCTACCTGCAAAGCTTCCGTCCGCCGCCTGCCCTGCGCTCCCAGGTGTACCGTTTTCGGCCCGAGACCGGTGCAGTGACGGTTGTGGCTGACGGCTTTGGCCTGCCCAATGGTGCGGCTATGCCTCTGTTTTCTGTCCTTTTTTTTTTTTTTGGTTCTGACCTTGCCCCGCCCACTGACTTTCCTCCTCCAGGTCTCAACTTCTCGCCTGACGGTGCCTACGCCTACGTCACGGACACCGGCCGAAACCGCTGTGTCGAGGGCGAACACCACATGTCGGAACCTGCGACCGTGTAAGCAGCACCCGACATGTGGACCGTCTCAGACTGACCGACAGCTACCGCTATGATGTGCGCCCCGACGGCACGTTTGAGAATCGCAAGACGTTTGCGTATGTTGACGCCGGTGTTCCCGACGGTTCGTCGCTTTTTCTTTTTTTTCTTGTTTCCTTTTCTTCTGTTTACCTTCCTTCCATCCCCTTTTCGTGTCCCGGCCACGCTCACTCCCCCACTCCTCGCCAGGCATCCATACCGACACGGACGGCAACGTCTATGCCGGCTGCGGCGATGGCGTGCAGGTCTGGAACCCGGCCGGCACTCTTATCGGCAAGATTTTCCTCGGCACCACCGCCGCCAACTTCCGCTTCGCCGGCACCGGCCGCATGCTCATCTGCGCCGAGACCCGTCTGTTCTATGTCACCCTGGCGGCCACGGGAGCATTCGTCGAGTCTGAGTTTTGAGCGGGACCCCTTTTTTCGCCAGGCCTCGCTCGGCTCAGGTCTCCCGGTGAGTCGCACAATGCCCAACAAGTCGTATGTGTCTCGTGCTGCCAGCCGCAGACAGGATCTTCCTATTACCCGTATTATCGGAAAGGCAGAGGGGGCTGGCGCCGCCTTACACAGCCATATGGGCGGATCGGCGCCCCCACACTTTTGGAGGCACGGCTGTTCTTGCGGCAACGGCCGCCTCATAACACCTGTTCATGGTCGCCACCGTTCCACCCATCCGCCACGTTTCTCCGCCACCTGAACGACAAACGACAATCCCAACAAGCTTCCGTTCATTCTACCAGTTGCCAGCCAGCCAGCCAGACCAGCCTGCTTGCATGGCGGCAGCCCCAACGGACTCTCTTTCGCGTGTCGTTTTCGTCTCTCCTATTGCCCATATTAGACGCAGACCATTTCTGGATATCTTTCGTTTTAAAACCATTTCATTTCAATTTTAAAAATGTCTGCCGACGACTGCAAAGCCACATGTCCACCTCCACCATCGGCAGCTTCCTCTGACTTTACATGTCTTGTATACAACCCCCTCCTTGGTTCCGCGTTGACTGCCAGCCGAATAGGCAACATAGTGACTACAGCAACCACCTACAGTGGCACCACCTCTGGGACAACTCGTGTTCATCTAAAACTCTTCTCATTGTTCAAATCCTTGTCTCTATCTTGAATGCATCGCACGATTCTGACAGGCCCTTTCTTGTATCCCAAGGCCACCTTGCTCTATCACTGCCGACTAAAGACAGAGAGTGACACTGCTGCAATGGTCAAACAGCAGAAAGAATGATGTGCAAACGATAAAAAGATAATAGGAAAAAAAGAAACCAATTGTCCGCCATGTAACTCCAAAAACAAACAGAACAAGCACTTTTGGTGTTCTCGTCAAGCAAGAAGGCGGAGTAGACATCCTCGCAGTGAATCCATGAATGCAATTAATGCACGTTCAATGCATGAAACACAGCGTAGCGTTTAGTCGTCCTCGTCGCTGAACACCTCCTCACCGCGCTTGCGGCGGGCCATCCGGTCCTTCTTCTTCTTGCGGGCCTCGGAGCTGGTGAGCTTGACCTTCTTCTTCGTGCCGGTGATCTTGTTGCCCATGGCGTCGAACTTGTCCTCCTCCTCGCCGTCATCCGCCTTGAGGCGGGGACCAGAGCCCTGGCCCTGCACCCAGTTGTGGCCGGAAGGCGTCATCTTGCCGTCCAGAACAGCCCACACCTCCTCCGTCAGGTCCTTGGTAAACTCAGACGAGTGAGAGATGATAATCACACCACCCTCGAACTTCTTCAGCGCCTTGGACAGGGCACCGAGAGAGTCACGGTCCAGGTAGTTGGTGGGCTCGTCGAGGACGATCAGATGGGGGCGCTGCCACGAGCACGCGGCAAGCACAACCTTGACACGCTGGCCACCAGACAGACCGCGCATGCGCGAGTGGGAAATCAGCTCGGCATCCAGACCGAAGTTGGCGCAGTGCACCTCAATCTCCTTGCGGACCAGAGGGCGGAACTGACCCGACGCAAGGGCCTCCTTCATGTCGACCTCGGCAACGAGCTTCTGGTGAGATGCCAGCAGCTCGGTACGCGGAAGCCAGTCGTTGTCCGCGGACATCATGGGAACCCAGCGCTCCTGCTTGGTGCCCATGTTCTCGCCGAGAGCGAACGAACACTCGTACTCGTACGAGTTCTTGAACTTGCGGCGAGAGTTGATGCCAATGACACGGCGGTACGAGTCGTGGAGGTGGAACACCTTGTTCATGGCCGCCTCATCCTCCTCGGTGATGATCTTGTTGGCACGGTCCATGGTCTCACGGTCCTCGCCAGTCTGGAAACGCCACTGGATGTACTCCGAGGGCGTCTTGTCAAGGTGGTTATCGATGTGGGCGAACGCGTGCTGCTTGATGTAGGCAATCCGCATGTTCTCGTGCTGGTAGATCTCGCCGCCCGTCGGGATGAGCTCACCCGTCAGCACGTTGACCAGCGTCGACTTGCCGGCACCGTTGGGGCCAATGACAGCAATACGCGAGTTCAGCGAGCACTGGAAGGTAATGTCCGTAAGCTGCGCCTTGGGCGTGTTCGGGTACTGGAAGCTCATGTTGGTGGCACGGAGAATGGCCTTGGCCTTGGTCTTGACACCCTCAAGGAAACCGGGCTCGGGGAAGGAGAACTCGATCTCCGAGGCACCGAGCTCGTAGTAAGACTTGGCAGACGGCAGGCGCTTCACGAACTCCTTCAAGTTGCCCTTGTAGCGCTTGAGCTTGAACCGCTCGTAGTGCACAATGTGCTGGCAGACGTTGTCGAGGAAGCCCGAGTCGTGGGACACGATGATGGACGTGCAGGGCGAGTTGATAAGGTAGTCCTCCAGCCACTTGACGTTCTTCACGTCCAAATGGTTGGTCGGCTCGTCCAGGAGCAGGATATCAGGGGCCTCGAAAACGGCACGGCACAGAGCCAGCTTCATCTTCCAACCACCGGACAGCGCGGTGATCTCGCCCTGGGTCATCTGGTTGTTGAAGCCAAACTCGTCGAGACGTCTCTCGACCTCCTCCTTGCTAACGTCGACCTTGGCCTCCGCCAGCTTCTTCATGGTCCACTCAATAGTGGTCATCTCCGTGTCAGCGGAGTCCAGATCGTGCTCGACGAACACGGTCTTGACCTCGCTCTGCTTCGGGAAGCCCTCGACCTGCTCGTTGTTGATGGCGCGCATGAGGGTGGACTTGCCCGAACCGTTGGGGCCGCACAGACCGTAGCGCTGGCCACGCTTCAGGCGCAGGTGAGTCTGGTTGAGCAGGATCTTGGCACCGTAGGCAAGCGAGAAAGTGCAGTTGCACAGGTCCTCGCCCTCCTCCTCGTCGGCCTCAACATCGGCCTCCTCGGCCGCACCCGGGAGAGTCTTCTTGCGGAGAGTGTCAATGACGTTCTCCGCCGCGGAGTCCTCAACGAGGACGGACACGAAGCTCTTGAGGTTGGTGACCCAGGTGGTCTGCTCGCCCTCACGCTCGTCAATCAGCTGACCGGCGATGGCAGAGACGTAGTTGAGAACGGGGGCAAACTTGTCGGCGGCAGTCGCCGGCTTGCCGGAGAGCACGTTCTTCAGGTGGCCCAGGACGACCTGCAGGTCGCCGTAGTTGCTGGCCTCCGGAATCTTGCCATCCTTGACGTTACCGACGCGGGTCAGAGTGTCAAGAGCCTGGCGGGTCTTGTCACGAGCCTCGGGGTCGGCCAGGGTGTCAAAGTTCTTCTGCAGGCCGGGCATCATCTTGGGCAGGAAAGGCGCCACGATGTTCGGGTCGTCGACGAGCTTGCACATGTTGTCGACGATCACGGCAGTCTTCCGCTTGATAGCAGTGTCGCGCTCAGCCAGACCACGATCCAGAAGAGGGACCATGAGCGCCAGAGTGGGCTCCTGGACCTCGGTAACGAAAGTGGTAGCACCGAGCAGATGGATCGTCTCGGGGACGTTCTCCGGCTTGGCGATACACTTGATGAGCTCGGGAATGAACTTCTCGATATCCCTGTTGACGATAAGACCGCAGACGGTCTCCATGGTCTTGTAGGCGCGGGTCGAGACCTCCTTCTTGGTCACCCACATAGCCTCAGAGACGGCAGGAATCAGCTCCGGCACGCGCAGCGCGAGCTGGGCGGGCGATGTGCGGATCAGAGTGTCGATAAAGTCCAGAGCAAGCAGACGCTCAGGGAACTTCTGCGCATTGCGGAGCGAGTCGAGGACGCTCGGCAGGGCAGCCTTGGCAGCGTTGGGGTTGATGGCCTCAGCGATGGCCAGGCCGGCAGCGAAAGCAGCGTTCTTGACGGCAGTGATCTTGTCGCCAGCGGCAGCAAAGACAAACGGCAGAAGAACGACCAGGAACGGCTCGACGTGGGGAGAGACCTGAGCGTGCTGCGAGATGGCCTGGATGGCGTTGAGGGCCTTCTCGCGGGCGCCAGCATCCTTCTTGTTGCCGAGCTGCTTCTTCAGAGCATCGATCGTCCTGGAAAATGGTGGTTAGTTTTCATGTTAAGTCAAATGGTCAACAGCTTTGATGCAGTTTGGCTGCAGTTGAACTAGCCAATAGCCGATCCGCAAAAAAATCCACAGAATTTTTTGGGAGGAAAAAATCCGATAGCTGAGGGGTTGGTGGGGGGGTTTGGGGTGGGCAGCAACACGACTGTGAAAATCTGAATCGGCGATATCGCTGAAGAGACTTACTTGGTCGGGACGTCCAGGTCCTTGATGTCGCCATTGATGAAGGTGGCGATGGCCGCAGACGACTCCTTGATGCTCGAAGCGTCCGTGGAGAGGGTGAGCTTCTGCACCAGGTCGCTGAGGACCTTGTCGGATTTTGAGTTCTCAGAAGCCATGTTGACCTTTATCTGGAAAAATGGGATTGCCGAATAAAGGCGAGTCTGAGTACAGCCCTGTGTCTGTCTCAAGAAATAGATCAGAACGCCGGCCCGGAGGCTTCTGTCCCAATGTTTAGGGAAATCGAAAAAGTAAACAGTAAAAACTGTCGACCTGGTAGCCGCAGGACGTCGGCGACAGACTCTTGATTCCCTTGTCCGTTCAGGCAGGGGAAGCAAAAGAAAGAGGTGAATGACAGGAGAGTGTGAAGAAGGGGGAAGGAAGAAGAGGAAACGAAAATATTAGGAGGGGGGGAAAAAGTGGACAGGCAGTTATAAATAAGGGAGATAACCATAGCCCAGCAGGAAAAATGCACTGTTACTGCCCACCACTGCCCACCATTGGGCTTCCGTATTGGAGGGGCGAAGAGTTTAGCAAAAAGGCAGAAAAAAACTTTTTTGTGGGCCATCCCACCAGTAAAAGTGTGGGTAAAAACTTTTTTGTATGGCATCGCCTCACCGCTCTTGATAGCCGGAACCGGAATAGTTGAGCATCCGATAGGTAACCCCGCCAAGCCTCTACTTCTGGTACATATTTCCAAAGTGCATCCGATCGGCTGGCATAGGGTACCAAGACTAATATGATACTTTGCCATTGCGGTCGTGCTTGTTCCTTAGTCTGCAGTCGCGAACAGTTTCCAAGATGCCAGGTAGATGCAAGTACCTGTTGCCACTTGCCATTCTAGTCTGACCCCAAGAGAATAAATAGGAATTAAAGAAAATAAACAGGGGAATGTCGCCACACGGGCCGCCCTTCAGTCCTTAGACTTCGGTTTGGATTTCTCTGCATCCCCTGAAAATTGTACTGTATTATCGCCGACTTTGTTATGGATTTTGCCACCTCTCCTAGCCACACCGCCCGATCAGTCTCTGTGCAATTTACCCCTCCCATTCGAGATGCGACAGTCGAGAAAAGCAGCAAGTGCGATCTGAAGCAGAATAGCAGATAATAGCTGTAAGGTGGCCATAAGCCGCAGGCTGACTAGTGCCTATAGTGGTCTTACCTCCCTCCACTCGCGTTGCTGCATCTTACCACGGGTGATGAAATATTATTGCTTGTTCGTTCCTGCTCCGCCCTTTTATTCTTTCGTCTGTTCCTTCGGGCCAAGATATCTCTTTCTGTCCCCCCACATGCTTTTTGTCCACATCGGCCAAGTTTACGTCTTGCTGCAAGATACAGTGCAGGGGGAATCGATCCGCTCCATCTTGATCGATTGGTGAATCTCACGTGCTATGTCACATGATGAACATGAGAACCGTTGAGAACCGGCCCATCCAGAGCCGAGGTGAGGCTGAAACATTCTGCCACACAGCTGTTCCATTAGCCTGCTGGATTAGCGTGTTGCCCCAGTACGAGTACAGCCACAATGGGAGGCCGTGCAAAGTGGCGGGATTTCGGCATTACTCCTACTCGTACAGCGGTGCCTACGCTGTTAAAATAGCACTGCGGAGTACTACTCTCGCAAGTCGTTACCCGTTGTAGGTGACGCGTTCACTAGGGGGCGGGCAATGCCATGCCCAGATACCCCACCAAAAATACAGTCTAATGGTTGGTTGGGCGTTCTTTGGAGAGACCGAAACGGCGAGTCGTCGTGGCCCCTTGTATTATCTCAGCCCTGCGGACCGGACCAGGAGAAAAGAGACAGGCGTCGCGTCCCGTCCTGGTCAACCTCTTCCCTTCTCCCATCAAGCCATCTTTTCTTTCTCCTGCCTCCAGCTCCATTGTGTCATTTTCCTCACTCGTGATCTGTTTTCCTCCTTCTCGCATACTCTACTTTCCCTGTTGACTGCGTCGTCAGCTCCGAATCCTCTTTCGTTTTGGTTTTAGCTTCTCATCTCTCTACGAACAACCCCCCTTCAGCGGCCCCATGGCGCCCGTCTCTCACATTCAAGTCAGGCCGGCCCTCCGCGCCGTTGCCCAGTCCGATGTCGTCCGCCGTGCTATGTCTGCTGCCGCTCCTCTTCTCGCTCACCGCGCGGCGGAGCACCTCCAGACCCATCAGCTGGCTGCTCGTGGCCTGACTGTCTCCAGCACGCAAAAAGTTACTCTCGGCGTCATCGCCGCCTATGTCGTTGCCATCGCATTGCTTTGGAATATCCCCTATATTCGCTACGTCTTGTGGCCATTCAAGGTGCGTCTGCTCCGGCCAGACTATCCTGCGTGTTCTTGGCGCGATCCATTCTAACAGGATGTCTCTCCTCCAGATGCTTGTCATCGCCTTCCATGAGTTTGGCCATGCGATCACGGCGGTCCTGACCGGCGGCCACGTTATTTCGATCTCACTCGATCCGCGCGAGGGTGGCGTCACCCAGATGAAGGGCGGCAAGGCTGCGCTGACACTGCCGGCGGGCTACCTGGGATCGTCTCTGATCGGTGCTCTCCTGACCTTTTGCGGCTTCGACATTGTGGCTAGCAAGGTGGCCAGTTTCGTGCTGGGCGCGTGCTTCCTACTGACCCTGTGGTGGGGGAAGCGAGACTGGCTGACGATTGGCACCATCCTCGCCGCCGTCGGTCTTTTGATCGCCTTCTGGTTTATCGACCACGCTGAACCACTGCGGTTCCTGGTGGTACGTCCATCTTCCGCTAAACGATTTAATGCAGGCTTGCTAACACCGCCTCAGCTCTTTATCGGCGTCATGTCGTCGCTTTACAGTGTTTGGGACATCTGCGACGATCTTATCCTCCGCAAAGTAAACGAGTCCGATGCCAGCGTGTTCGCCCAGCGGTATGGAGGCTCATCACAATGCTGGGGTGTTGCTTGGTCCATTATTTCACTACTGTTCATGGTGTGCGGCATCGTCGCCGGCATTGCCGCATTTCCCGAGTCCTTCTCGGAGCAAGAAAAAGACTCGGGCAAATTCATTCCAACGATTTGATGATCTGGATATTTCCACGAAATTCGAACAGCATAACGGCTGCTACGAGTAGGACGGCGGTTGTCATTGATTATGCGGGGCACGAGATTTGGGCTTTTATTGATACCCTAGGATCAGGGGGCGCATTGGGTGGTCAATTGCTTTGGGGGCCGGGGAAATGAAGTGAACACAAAATGAATGGCTGTAATCTTGTTCCATCGTTTTGGTGATGTTCTTTGTACGTGTGTTACGTACCATATATGGCAACTCCTTATGGAATCGTTCTTACCGACGCTTGTCGACCTCTTGCCGACAAATCCTCTCTGTTTTGTATGTGCTAACCGTAGCATCCAGCCATGGAGGACAGCACCGGTCCCCCTCATGGCTTGGCCAAAGACTTGCGGTGTGGGTCCGGCTGAATTTCATTCGCACAGGGAACGGAGCTGCGGAACTAAATATGTCGGAATGGCGACAGCTACGCCAGAAGGAAGGTGGGGATTGTATCCTAAGATAGGTTGGTGCTGTTGCAATACGTGAGCAGGCGATTGATCCATAAAATTGATGGCAACCCGAATGCTCCGAGTTATGTTGCCACAGCGGGGTTTAGTATTGTTGTAGGGCTCTCATTAGTTTGCTGCGCCGTTCCGGTTTAAATTGTCTACATCGGGTTTGCTAGTTTTTCTGCTGTTTGTTCAAAGAACAGCAAGCACTAAATAGCCACGGCCTTGACCCGCGATGGAGTCTCCGTGCACTCATCATAGAAAAAGGGCAAAATCCATACAACTATGCACGCACCCTGCGGAATCCCAGGCGGGCTGTACTCGTACGAGTCGACAGGCAGCCGGGCGGGGTCATTATTATCAGACCTTGTTGCCGGGAACCACTTCTAATTCGTAGCGCCAGATGTTGCCTTCGTATCCTGCATCGTGAAAATCCGAGTTTCTGTTAAACACAACTCAACGGGAGCACGTGTCCTACTTCTCGTGGTAGGATGACGTCGGCTACGACGCCAGCAATGCAGATGGACGGCAAAGCCGACGTCTTTACTCATACCGACAGAGAGGCTGGGCGACCCCACCAAAGGATTCCCGCCACTGATTTCTCGTATTGAAGAGCGCTGCCGACAATTGTTTGACAAAACCGAGCGTCACAGACCTCGTATGTACAACCAACCTCCTCTTGTTGCATGGCTTACTCTCAGCCACTTCGGCTAGGTGGATCCTAGTCTGCACAAGATTCATCGCCCGATCGGCTTGTTCCAAGGGAGACTGCATATACGAGTTGGAAAAAGACAAGAAACGAGATCGCGCCAACCAAATCTCATGATTTCCAACAACTCACCAGCCATGTGCGAGGCCGCGACGGGTAAACCTCGGGCAGAGCATGGAAGAGCAATATTGGTCTCGGATATAAAAGCTCGACATAGGACGTTTTTCTTTCTTTGTCGTTTGGCATTCCAACGTTAAGACATCCACATTCCTCCAACCCATCAAGCTCCTCGCATCTTCAGCCGAATTGCCTAAAAACGAGTCCACAATGCGTCCCTGTATCTTTATCGCAACCTCTGTTATGACCCTTTGCGGCATCATTACCGGCTCACCAATCCCAATACGAGCCGCCAGTCACGATGCAATCGCCCGCAGAGCTTCAGATCCGCACGAAGCTGACTTCCGCACTTACGGCGTCTCTGGCTGCCACGACGAAAACCAGGGCGTGTACACATTGGAGAAGTCGAGCTCCGGCCAATGCCTCCAACTCGTTGATGCTGTCGGCAGCTTGATAGTGACCGACGATCTGTGCACCCGTGAGTATTCTCTCTGCTGGGTTTATCCTTCAAATTGCGTACAGTCCTAACATACCCAAGTCACAATCTACAAGGATACCGAATGCAAAGAATCTCCAGTTGTGGCTCCCGTGGACGTTTGCCAGAACGGGTCCTGGCAGTCATACAAGCTTACGTGCTGAGAGCGTGCATAGTTAGTTTGGTGGTACCGTTATGTTAATGCCCTTTATGATGGACGATTGGGAGCACGGGCATCCTGGGAATTCAGCTCGCCTTAATATACTACATGAACGACAAAATAATATAGCCCTTCGGAGTACTCCGTAATGCAAACTACGTAAGACTTCTTGGTGTATCCCCTCATCGGTATTGTGATTCTCTTTCAACTAGGTTTGCCCTCCTGGGCGCGATGAGAGCCCTTTTCATTCCATGACCGTTCTTCCGCAGGCAGTTTCCATTTTTCAACCGGCACCACTCCATTATTCGTATTCTGCCTCTGAGAAGCCTCGACATCTTACACCGTAGTCTCATCGCCCTTGATAATAGGAGGAAATACGCGACTGGCATACAAAATACCCATTAGCATCCTAAACATTAGTGTTCGAGGTACAGTCACTCACGGTAGTTGGTATTGGTAAGACTCGACGTCTTTCATTTCGAAGACGACAAACACAACTCGGTTAATCTTGTAGCCATCAGGACCGTCCAAAAAATCTCGGACTGTGGAAGTCGCAGTGAGAGCTGCTTCAGCACTGGGGTAGCCATAGACTCCCGTGCTGATGGCACAGAATGCAATACGCTGGCAGCCTTTCTGGACGGCCAACTCCAAGCTGCTGCGGTAGCAGCTAGAAAGCAGTCTTTCTGACTCTTGCCTGGATTGGTTGCGATACACTGGCCCTACCGTGTGGATGACGTTGGAGCTCGGTAACTTGTATGCCGAGGTGATCTTGGATTTCCCAGTTTCGCAGCCATTCAGTTTTAGACATTCGTCCATCAGGGCACTTCCGGCGGCACGATGGATGGCGCCGTCTACCCCGCCACCACCCACCAATCCGCGGTTGGCAGCATTGACAATGGCATCAATTTGAAGTTTTGTAATGTCGCCTCTCCAGAGACAGATCTTGTCGTTTAGCGCCTCGTCGGGACTGTATTTTGACAAAGGATCCCTGGACGGGACTAGATAGCCGGCTCTGTACTGGGCGGACAGATTAGGAAGTGTAAAGGCTGCCCTAATGCTCATGATGGCCAATGTGCTGGTGGTATTTTACGTTTTATCGTTTCCTGCTGTTGTGTTTCGACCGTTTTGCGGGAAAAGAGAGGGAAGAGTGGGCCACTTCAAGAGCGTCGAGAAGATAAAATACCCCGCACCTAGTTTCAAGTGACCCGTCATAGACGCTCATTTGCTGGGGGATTCACGTTCGAAACCTCAGTGTGGAATGGACAATAAAAGAGAAACACGAAATCAGGCGCCCTTGTCGCTATGGGCTCACAACACCGGAAAACAAGAATGTTCGCCCTGGGAGAAGCTTGATTTGGCATATTACGAGTAATAATCGACGGCTCAGTGGACCCCCGAGGGAGAGAGCGTATTGGCCATAAAGGGAAGGACCCACTTGAACTTGTAAGGGGGTGTAAGACTGGGACAAGCGCGTCGTAATGGGGCTTGCGCGGAAGACAGCTATGTGACTTAGCTTACCAGGTTTCTGCGTACACAATTAAGAAAATGTAGAAAAGGCGCTGGCGACCCTAAAGTCGAAGTGCTCGTGTCATCGTCACGCATCCTGCCTGCAGTTGCCATCAATGACCATGCCGACCTTCACATTGTGGAAGGGTGTTATTCTCTTAGCTTGCGTTGTGTTGGTTCTGTACCCATTCAAAAATGTGTCTTCTATTCGGGTAGGCTGCATGACATCGCTCCTTGGCATTTTCTGCTTACTCACCGGCAACGAACAGCAACTCAAGGATACCACCGCTGCTACACTCGCCCATGTCGTACCGATCAAGACATACGATCGACCGCTGGTGCTCTTTGCTTATGCGGAGTCCGAGTCCAGCCTCGAAAATCTAGACTTTTTTGTGCAAAAGGGCCTCCACGGCGCGGCCGACTTTGTGTTCATCTTCAACGGGCCGACGAATGCCACCGACTTGATCCCAATTCTTCCGAATGTGCAAATTGTCGAAAGGAGCAACACCTGCTATGATTTGGGCGCTTTCGGCGAGGTTCTGCTCGCAGGCGATCGGTGGAAGAACTACAAGCGATTTGTGCTCCTGAACGCGAGCGTCCGCGGCCCATTCTTCCCAAATTACATGAAGCCGTGCTGGACCGACGCCTTTCTGAATCGGCTAAACGAGCGTGTCAAAGTATGAGACCCAAGAGTGTGTGGTTTTGCTGGGCAGTGATGCTGACGAGTGGTAGCTCGTGGGAACGACTATCAATTGTTCCCCACACCCTCACCTGCAGACCATGGTCCTGGCCACTGACGACGTGGGCATGTCCATCCTGTTGGACCCCGAGTTGGCTACCTCGCTGGATAACGTGGACAAATGGGGCGGCAAAGACGACCCGGTCGGGCTGACAGCATGCTTCGAGAACCGGAGCAAGGCGGTGCATTCGGAGATTGGCATCACCGGGCTGATCCAGTCGCAAGGATACGACGTGGACGTGATGCTGACTTCGTTCAGCGTGGACGAGGATACGCTGCCGTCGTATTGTGGGAGTGATAGACGCAATGCGGATCCGCTGGTGGACGGACATTATTTTGGCACCAACATCCATCCCTACGAGATGGTATTTATGAAGACCAATCGCCACGTCGCCGAAAAGACGATGCAGGTGATGACCCAATGGCACCGGAGTCGAGGCTGGTCGAGCTGGGATGCCTGCCCAAACCGATAGAGGACGGAAGGCGTTTTGATTGGTGTCTTTTAGGCTGGATGCGGGATACCGGAGTTTGATGGGGCTTTGCATTTTATGACTTTGGGGTTCCTTCCTGAATAGGCAATTTGGTATCGTGGATGGAGTCGCGCCTTCCGTGGAACGACCAAGGGGAGGGCGCGTGTGTCGATAATTGACATGGTGACTTGGCATCTGCTGGTTTTTGCGCCTTTTCCAAACAGCAGGCGTTTGCGTCAAACAGACGCCGAGCTCGCCACTGGTTGTATTCTCTGCAACTTGAACACAACATTTGCCTCCAGCTACACGGATCGCACAGAGGTGAAATTTCGCTTTAACAAAAAAATGTGCCACGCTCAGTTTTTCACGCACTGGCTGTGCGGTTGCTCCATTCCCGAGACCGACGGGACCGTTGTCAAGATCTGCATGAAGAGGGCAACGATGCTAGCGCTGATTCCGCCCGGCTCCGAAACCCAGAGTGGCTGTACGATGACGCAAACCTGCCATGGGTGGAACGGAGAGCCATCTGTCGAAGGCGACCGTGGCGACCACACGAGTGGCGGCGTCGAGAACCGGGGTTTGGATCAAGGAGGGGGGGATGAGGGCGGCGGAAGCGACAACAGCGATGAAATCACAGTGATCCATCATGACGACGCCTGGCCGGATAGGTGGCCGAGCCTGGGCACGTCGCCGCGGTTGTGTGCGATGCACGAAACCAAGTTCGAGTTGGGAGTGCAGTCGTTCTGGGCCAGCGAGCTGCAGTGGCTGCGACCGCGGCTGGGACGGCGAGGGACGGCGAGGGCGAAGAGCATGGACGAAGCGGTGGCGCATGCGGAGGAGTGTGCGAGCCGGCTGTGGAAGCTGTATCGGCTGTGGAAGCTGCTCAACGGCGGGAAGAGCGAATGTGACGGACAGGCCGACGCGTATGAGGCGCGGGCGGCGGAGTGCGCGGGGATTCTGGCAGACGACATGGACACACAGGGAGGCGACAGCTGTGCGACGATCCAAAACATGCGTCGAACGGGTGAGCTCAATTACCATATGCTGCGGTGGAGTCTGGACGAGCTGCTGGAGCCGATGAGGGCGAGACTACACCCGCGCGACATGGTGGCATGAGGGCAGGCGACGGGCGAGGGGGGGACAAGAGGAATGAGTCCATGTTAGACAATTGTCAGGGTGATATCGACAAAGAATCGGGCGCCGTTTCGCTGCAGAAGGATTGTCTTGATTGAAGCGTTTTCCCGGACCCGGACGGCGCGCCATGGAGAAGAATAGCGTGCTTCGTCCCGCCGAAGTTGTGGAGTTGGCACCAGATGTCCAACAGCGGTGGGCATTGATGGTCATCGATTTGCTACGGTTGCTGGGATCGGCAGGCCGGCTCGTTGCCCCACCAGGAAAACATGTGGTACGGTCAGCTGAAAGGGTGCAGGCCAAAAAGCCCAAGCTTCCCAGCCACCCCAATTTCCGCATTCTGATCCCGCCGATCCGACAGTGGGCGAGTGATATAATACCGCGCGACAGGCGTGGAACCAGCTTTTTCTGCATTCTTCGCAGACGATCGCCTCACGACAGCACGATGGACCCCCAATCGCCCACGCCACCGCCTTCGAAGCGAACATACCCGGCGTCGTATGCGGCGGGCGCCACGTCCAGCAGCGATGCGGTGACCAAGCTGCCGCGGCCGTACGAGTCGGTGCCGTCGGTGCCGCTGCTGGACCAGTCAGACCCGGAACCGGCGACGTTGGGAGATGTACAGAAACTCCCGTATCGGCTGGCGTCGGACCGGAAGAAGACGCCGTACGTGTCGTCGTCGGACGAGCAGACGACACGGTACGGTACACAGTCAAAGTCGGACCAGCAGACGACGACGACGCGGTACGGTACGCAGTCGGCGTCGGACCAGCCGCCCACGCCGTACATGTCGGCGGTGGACCAGCCGACGTCGCGGTATGGCACGGAGTCGGTATCGGATCAAGAGACGATTCGGTACGGCACACAGTCAGCGTCGGGCCAGCAGTCGACGGCGCGGTTCGGCCCACAGTCTGCGGCGGATCAGCAAACGACGACATCGACGCGCTTTGGCCCACAGTCAACGTCGGACCAGCAGACGACGACGACAACGCGGTTCGGTCCACAGTCAACGTCGGACCAGCAGACAACATCGCGGTATGGTGCACAATCGGTGTCGGAACAGCAGACGACGACACGGTACGATACAACGTCGGAACAAGAGACGACTCGGTACGGTACACAGTCGGTGTCGGGCCAGCAGTCGACGGCGCGGTTCGGCCCACAGTCCACGTCGGACCAGCAGACCTCATCGCGGTACGGTCCACAGCCGGCGGTGACGCAACAGCAGTACGCATCGTCGCAGTTCTCGACACAGCCAATGACGCAGCTCCCGCCGCAGCCGACGCAGTCGACGGCTGGGTCGGTGGTGGCAGGCGGCATGGCGATGCGCCCGCCCATGCTGACACAGTCCCCGGGACCCATGCCGGTCGTGACGACAACGACGAGTACGTCGGATATGCGGCTGGCGCGCAGCCGGGCAGAGGAGGCGGTGGGCCGGCTTGCGTCGATACAGTACCGATACAAACAGCACCTGGAGTACGGAGCCGGGGCGGCCAACGTGCCGGGGACGACGGCGGCGGCGGTGCAGGCGGAGCTGCGGATGCAGACGGGCGTGGCGCTGCGACAGCTGCGGGACGTACGGGAAGCGGTAGCGGCGGCGGCGCTGTCGGCAGAGAGCCACCGGTTCCGGCGCTGGCTGATTGGCGGATTTCTGGCGACGTTCATCCCACTGGTGCGGCGACTGTTCCGGCGACGGTCGAGCGGTTCAAGCGGGACGAGCGGGACGAGCGGCGCGGGCAGGATGGGCACCGCTGGCAGGGCGGGCGCCGCAGGCATCGCGGGAGTCGCGGGTGCTGCGGGTATGGCGGGTGCGGCGCGCGGGAGACAGGCGCAGTACGGGAAACGGACAGTACAATTCGCACCGTACGGACAGTACACGCGGTACACGCAGTACACGCAGGCGGCTCCTCCGGTGAGGGCGACCAACAACACCGAGTACGCATTTGCACGCAGCCGGGCGCTGGTGGACCGAATGCTGGGCTCGGTGCGCGGCGGCGGCGGCCGGCTGGCGTCGATGGCCTTTTTCGTGTTCGCGGTGCTGTACGTGTTTACCAACGAGGTGACGCTACGGGTGGCGCGGACGGTGGGACGGCGGCTGAAGCGTCTGAGCGTCAAGATGGAGCGAGGCGACGAGCCGCTGAACGAGGCGGACCTCAAGCAGCTCGCGGGCTGGCGCTGGCGGGTGCTGCTCTGGGGACGCAAGTGAAGCCAGGACGAGGGTGCTGGAAACATGGACATTTTCACTTTTTTATTTTATTTTTACTTTTCTTGCACAGACGACAATGACGATGAGACGGCTATTTGGCAGCGTTTATTTCCGTGTTTCCTCAGAATACTCGGCATTCACCTTTATCTGCGAGGGAACGCGGGGCTGATCTGTGTTGCCCGTTGGATTTCGTCTGCCAAGCCAATACGAGTAATTACCCGTGCCACGCCCTCATTTTAAGTAGTTTCGCAATGCTCACCAGCTCGAGTTCGTCGCGGTACTAACTCTCGGCGCCGGGACTTGTTGTTGCCCAATTGGGCACTGTTGGGCACTGCCTAGAATCACGTGGTTCTCATTGTCTGCCTTGCGGGGAGACTAACGGTATCATAAAACAGCCGCAGTTGGGTCGCGGCTGCCTGCTGGAGGACGTATAAAGGAGCTGGTCGCCCTCTGCCAATTTGAAAATCCTGGTCCTTCTCTCTCAAGTGTTTTGCCTATCTCTTTTACTCTCTTGACAACATCACAACTGCTTCTCTCTTACACTGACGCCAACATGAGCACGATTCACAAACAGGAATTTCGGGTGCGGGACCTGCCTACTCGATCGGTCACCTTGTTTCCGACGCAGGCACAAGTCGTTCGGGATATCAAGGATGTCAAACTTCAGGTAAGCAGACTGGTGCGTGAGTAGTCAAGGCCAACGGCGAGCTGACAGGGCACAGTCGGGAGCCAACCAGGTCACCATCGTGGGCTTCACGCCGACGATGGACGAGAATTCGATCAAGGTGGAGGGCACGGGCTCGGCGGTGATCTCGGACATTGAGGTGGAGCTTCTTCCGAACCGGGAGCTGGTCAACGACGTGTATCCCGAGGACTCGGACTCGGACGCGGCGTCGGAGACGGACTCGGAGGTCGACGAGCCAAAGGAGAAGAGCGCTGCGTTCAAGGCAGCGACGGCGCAGGTGACGGCGCTGCGCGACGACAGGACGCGGGCAGATGAGACGAACCAGAGCGCGGCCCGCCGGCTAGCGATCCTGGACGCGCACGGCGACGCGCTGGGCCGGCGGAAGGGCGTGGAGATCAACGCGGAGCTGGCGACGTACCATGTGGAGCGAGCCCGTTTATTCGAAGAGAACATGGCCTCGACGAAGCGCCAACGCCAGCTGGAGGAGCTGCTCCAGGCGGCAGAGAGGGCGGAGAGTCGGCTAGCGCTGGAGCACGTGCGGGAAGAGAAGCGAGCACAGCGGGAGGCGAACAAGGCGCGACAGGCGCGGGCCAAGGCGCGGGATCTGGAGAGGCAGCGACGGGAGGAACGCAAGGCGGAGCGGGCGCGGGTGCGCGAGGCACAGCTCGAAATGTGGCCGCGGCTGTGCTACACGGTGCGGATCACGCTGGACGCGAGCAGCACGACCGGGATGACGCCGGGATCGTCGCGGCGGACGTCGGTGGCCAGCCTGGTGGAGGTGGCCCGAGCACAGGAAGAGCCCGACAGCGAAAGTGCTGGGGCCGGCAGCGACGCGACGCTGTCCTGCGATCTGACGGTATCGTACATTACGACGTCGGCGTTTTGGGCACCGACATACGACCTGCAGATGTGGACGACGACGGGGGCGGCGCTGCTCTGCTTTGACGCGCATCTGACCAACACGACGTCGGAGACGTGGGCGGGCTGCAAGCTGGTGCTGTCGACGAGCCAGACGACGTTTGCGGGCCTCCACGAGACGGTGCCTCTGCTGGTGCCGTGGCGGGTGCGGCTGGCCAAGGGCGAAAGCGATATCGGTCTCAACGGTATCCTTGCCAGCCGGGAAGAGCATCCTCGTTACGGGTTGGCCCACGGCAGGGCCATGGCGGCAGGGCCGGTGCAGAAGCCGCGCAGCGAGCTGTTTGGCGCGCCAAAGGAACCGATGAAGGCAGCCAGGTGGAAACAGGACCAGCAGTCACGTTCACAACTACGAGTGATGATGCAGCAACTCCAGGAGCGGCAGGTGATGCAGCCGCAGCCGAGCCACCACGTGTCGTCGTTGATGCCGCATGCGCTGCAGTACCGTTCGAAACTGCCACCGGTTGGGTCGGTGGCGAGCGCTGCGGTTGACGCGCCGGCGGGAGCCGCAGTCCCCCAGTCAGGCGGCTTATTTGGCGTGCAGTCGACCCAACCGGCAGCGGCAACGTGTGCTTCGCTTGCCTCGTTCGCGGGGCTACCGCCGGCGCCGCCGCCTCTGCCACGGGCCGTAGCACCGCGGCCTCTGCCACAGGCCGTAGCACCGACGCCCGAAGACGGCGACGGCGACGAAAGCGACAGCAACGACGACGATGGCCATGGACCGCCGGAGATGGCGTTTGAGGAATCGACGTTTGAGGAGACGGGCCTGACGACGACGTACGATCTGCCGGGCGTCAAGACGCTGGCCAGCGGGACGACGGCGACACGCCAGCGCGTGGTGCGGCTGCGGCTGGCGGCGGGCTCGGTCGTGTTCCGCCACACGGTGGTGGCCAAGTACAAGGCGGCGGCGTATCTCAAGGCGCGGATCCGCAACGCCAGCCAGGTGACGCTGCTGCGCGGCATGACGGGCGTGTCGCTGGACGGGGCCTTTCTGGGGCGGACGACGCTGCCACGCTGCAGTGCCGGCGGCACGTTGTCGCTCAGCCTGGGCGTGGACCCGACGGTGCGCGTCACCTACCCCAAGCCCGAAGTCAAGCGGACGGCCGCCGGCGTCATGCGCTTCTCCAAGGACGCGAGCGGCGTGTTCCGACGGTGCATCACGCTCACGGCCAGCGGCTCGGCCGCCAACCTGCTCGTGCTGGACCAGGTGCCGGCCAGCGAGGACGACCGGCTTCGGGTGGAGCCGCAGGTGCCGCGCGGCCTCGCTGTCGACGGGCCTGGCCTGGCTGCCGGCACGGCGTTTGGATCGTCGGCCAAGGACTGGGGCCATGCGGTGGCCAAGCTCGACAAGACGGGCAAGGTCACGTGGGACGTGCAGCTGAAGGCGGGACGGTCGGTCCAGCTGGAGCTCGAGTACGCTGTGACGATTCCGCTTGGCGACGGGGCAGAGCAGTGTTGAGGTGGGGGTGGGGAGAACGACGGGAATGGACTTTGGATGAATTTGGATGATGAGTTGATGTGGGTGAGTTGATGTGGGTTGAGTTGATGTGGGATGATTATGGATTTGGTATTTCTGTGAGATGGCAAAATTAAAGATACGATACAACAATAAATGCAAGCAGTCTGCCCCCGGTGCTCTCTCTCCTCGCGCCCTTCCTACGCATCCCGACGCACCAGCGACACCGGCGGCATGTAAGTGGTGCGGCCATGGACAAAGTAGTAGACGACGGCAAAGACCATGGTGCCGACAAAGATGACGACGTTCCAGTTCATGGACTCGGTGGTGACGACGGCGGTCTGGGGGAAAAAGGCAAAGACCCAGACGATGAGCAGGAAGACGACGGCGCCGACGTTGATGGGCAGGCCCCAGCTGCCGAGGGTCCAGCGGTGATGGGGCAGCTCGGGGCCGGCGAGGCGGCGGTAGATGAGGAAGCTAAAGGAGATGAGGTAGGTGCCGAGCAGGGCGGTGACGGCGAGGCTGCCGATGGCGTTGAAAGCCACCGAGGAGCCAATGTTGATGAGGGAGAGCAGCGTGGTGATGACAAAGGTGAGCAGGACGGCATTGAGCGGAATGTTCCAGCCGGGCTGGACGTGGGCAATGGCGGCCGAGGCGGGCAGGCCGCCGTCGCGGGCAAAGGACCAGGTCTGGCGCGAGACGGTGGCGACGGTGCTGATGCAGGCCGAGGTGATGTTGACAATGAGAATGGACGTCATGACGCAGGTGCCGGCGAGGCTGTGGGTGACGTCGTAAAAGACCTGGATAAAGGGATAGCCGGTGGGCGAGTCGATGACGGTCAGGACGTCGCCGAGGGTGAAGCAGAACGTGATGAGCATCACCCAGCCCATGGTGCCGTTGACCGTGGCCGCCCACATGATGGCGCGCGGCAGCACGCGCGAGGCGTCGCGCACCTCCTCGGACATGTGCACGGCCGAGTCGGCGCCGATGAGCGTGTACACGGGCGACAGCAGGCCCACAAAAAAAGCCAGCCCCGTCGAGCTCCACCCGCCCAGGTTGGCAAAGCCGCCAAAGACGTCGCCGGCCGTCGCCCGCGGCGCCAGCACCCACAGCGGGATCAGCACGGCAAAGAAGCCGAGCACGTGCACCACCAGCACCATGCCCTCGACCATGGGCAGCCGGCCGGCCAGGAACGTGTTGAAAATGATGCAAAACGCCGTGATCGCAATCACCAGCAGCGTGCCGTGCCAGTTCTCAAACACGTAGCTCGGCCGCGTCAGCACCAGCAGGCCCTGGATCATGGTGCCGGCCAGAAACGCCAGCGACGCCAGGCCCGTCTGCCACCCCAGCACCGCCACCCACCCGATCGTGTAGCTGACAAACTTTTGAGCCCGCGCCGGCGCAAACTCCGACACCCAGTGGTACTGGCCGCCCGAGGTCGGCGACCTGTTTTGGTTAGCCCGTCTGGTCTGTGGTTTTGTCGTTGTGAACCTCACCACCTCGCTCAACTCACATCGACGCCATCTCTGCAATGGACGCAAACACCATCATGTACCCCATCCACACGGCCAGATATCCCCACACCAGTCCGGCCCGGCCGCCATTGACCAGCCCGTACACCGTCGTCCTGCGCCGTCAGAGAGAGAGACACGCGAGACACACACAGCAGACACTCGACGTACATCAGCCCAATCTCCCACGTGCTCATCAGCGTGCACGCAAACCCCAGCGTCGACAGGAACCGAAAGTTTCTCTGTGCATCGTCAGCGCCGCCTTTCCCATTCCCCTGCCATCCCAGCGTACATTCAACACCTGCTTGCGGCCCAGCATCTCCATGTCGCGCTCGTCCGCTTCTGTGCCGCCGCGCTGCGGCGGCTTGTCCATGTCAAAGGCATGATGAGACCGCGACGAGATCTCCACCTGGTACTCTTTGCTGCTGTGCTGGTCCGTCTCCGACATGGTGATGAGAAGGGGGGGGGGGGGGGGGGGGGGGTAACCAAAAAAACAAAGAAGAGGCTGCGGGAGGGGCAAGAATGAAGAAAAGACCCAGAGCGAAACGTGGCAGCGCGCGGGCGTGGGCAACGATGAAATAGAATGCGTCAAGACCTCGGCCGATCTCCCCCTCCCCCCCTCTGGGATCAGCAAGGGTTATATGAACGACGGGGCCCCAGGCAGCCCAGGCAGCCCAGGCATTCGGCGAGAAACAACCCAGAGCGCGCACGTCCCAAGTCCAGCTACTCGTGCTCGTACCGCTATGACTACACCACAGCGGCACAGAGAGGGAGAGGGTGTGAAGAAGGGGGGGGGGGCGGACCGGGGATCCCCCAACCGGGACTGGCTCCCTCTGTTGGAACAGCAGGGAAAAAAAGCACACCGGAACAAGGAAAAGAGGAGCCGCCGCACACACACGTGCGGTCCACCTGTCGCCACACAGCCGCACTCGCGCTCGTGTTTACAGCTTTGTGCGTGCCGAGACAGACTCGTGCGTGTCGTGCGTGTCGTGCGTCTCAGTATGGCGTGCTGTCGTCGGCCGCGTTTTCTTCTTCCCCCTCCCTTTGCTCCCTCTCCTCCTCCCTGCCTCCTCCTCGTGGAATGAGCGAGGGCCTGTGTGATCGTCTGTGTCTCTGGTGTCAGACATGCCTCCCAAGGGGGTGGCAAGCCAGGCGTGTCACTTTGGAACCTAGAAAAATGAAATGTGACCTGCCGGCCTCCCATTCCGCATTCCGTTCTGTCACACCGCATGGTACGACGTAAGCTGATAGCTCTCGCCAGCCGCACCCCCCCCTCAGGACGACGTGGGTTTTCCAATGGCAACTTGCAACATGCCGAAAATCAAATGCCCTTTTTCGTTGGCAGGGCTGATCACATGGCTCCCTCCGTTCGGACGCGTACTCCGTTTGGAATATTGTGCTCATACTCCTTACTCGTGCTTGGCACGTTCCCTGCTGAAGCTTGCCGAAGTGCTTTCTTTTTTTTTTCTGTTTTTCTGTTTTTCTGGTGGCTTCGCCATTTGCAGCCCTCCAACCCCGCCCAGCCAATTGCTTCTCGGCCTGCATCCCGCTGATCCCTTGCGTCCCACCCGTCTCAGAGCTCGGTGTTGGCGTTGCGTGCGTCCTGGGCGGCCCCCGTCCGTCCAATCGTAGCCTGCGGTGTCGCGGAAACAGAGCTGGCCGCTAGCAGTAAATAGTGTGGTCGACCTGCGCCTGTGGCGTCGCCTGGAACGGGTCCTAGACGGGTCCTGGACGGGTCCTGGACGGGTCCTAAACGGGGCGTGGACGGGCCAAAGATCAACCTTAGATGTCCATCATTACTGCATCCAGTAAGACGCCAGCTCTGGAAAACTGCCACGGACGCTGGGCGGAGGACCAGGGGCCCGTTCCCCGTCTCCTTGGCTCATTTTTTCCCGCCAGTCCTGCCAGGTCCTTTTTTTTTTTCCTTTCCCCTCTAGTGCATGATCGTGCTTGGGGCATACGACGTACTCCGTATGTTGGTGATGGAAGACGTACTCCGTACGTCGGAATACGACGCCAGCTCCCCCTAGCATTCTGTCTCCGACTTTTGTCCCCGGCATTCTACTCCCTATCGCTTGCCTCTCCTGTCTCTCATTTCCTATTCCGCACGGCCGCCTGCCGACCGTTGGTTGTTGGCTGTTGGTTTGTTGGCCTCTGCAGTGAAACCCCTCAGTACGGTAGCATTGGTGAGAAGTGATATTTCTGCAGCTCGCTTGCCTGCCGTCTGCAATGCGACGTAAATGTCGGTCGCGCAATTCGCTGACCCGACAATCAATCAAAACGGTTCCCCAGCCGCGCCCCGACAGCCATTCATGCCAGAAAGAGGCAGATGTTGCGCCGGGGAAATAGCGCAAAAAGCGGAACTCGTCTGCAATGGCCAGACAACGCGTAGGGGCAGTAGGATGACTAATATGGATTAGTCATTTTGTAGGGCGCAGCTATATGGCGTCTTACGTGATGGTGCCCAATATCAAAAACGCCCGGTTAGCTCAATCGGTAGAGCGTGAGACTCTTAATCTCAAGGTTGCGGGTTAGTACACCCGTCCAGCGCTGGTTCTGCTAGCATCGACCTAACAACGTCTTCCAGGTTCGACCCCCGCATCGGGCTCAATTCCTGATGTGTCTGCTCGTCAGGCTCTTCCAAACCAACCAATTTTTTTTTGCCGCTGTTTCTGCTCGTATCTGTTCTTGGCCGTTCTTGTCCGACGTTGGCCAAGCTGTTGCAACGCACCTGCCAACAACTGTGTTGCTGCATCGACGGAGTACGGACCACTCGCATAAATCTTACCAACCTGCAATATGCAAGGGAGTAAGATATTAGGTGGGGCCTTTGCGGGCCCCGGCTTTTCAGCTGTGCGGCCACTCGTCAAATAGTGTCTGTGCTCTGGCGGCACAAGTGCTGGCCCGCGCAACTCTGATTGCACGTCTAGCCACCGATTCTGCCTAGCACACTTGTAATAATAGGTACGCGACGTCCGCAATGCAAGTACTCCGTACGTCGTACGAGTACGGAGTACGTCGTATGCACGCAACCTGCCCCAACCTGCCCCAGCAGCCTCTGACCCCCCCCCCCCCCCCGAAGACCCGCCCTGTCCCCACTTTCCCATCACGCTGCCATTCGCATTCTTAACGCTTATGTCTGTCTCAGTCCGAGTACGAGAAAGGGCACACAGGCGGACCCCTCTCGGCGCGCCGCTTTCCTTTGTCGCTCACCCTCGTCGAAAACCAGGTTTTCCAGCATCGCTTCTTGATCGACGCGCTGGCTCTCCACCGGGATCGTCCACTACTGCGGCCCGGCCATATTTTCGCGCCGGACATTTTGGCTTTTTCCAATAGTCTAGATTTTACGAGTACGAGAACGGAGCGTAATGCGTGCATCGGCCTGCTTGGCTCCTTGGCTGGTCGGCCGCGGAAACGACGAGCCCCCGGCCAGGCTGCTGAAAGTCCTGCCTCTCAGCTCTCCCCGTGCTTTCTTTTTCTCGAGCCAAGTCGCCCAAGTGAAACACTCTCAACTCGTCCGAGGAGTGACCAACAGCCCGACCCTAGCTTGGACTCCGCTCTTCCGCGGTGTCTAATCTCTACTTGTAATGGTATGTAGCTGTTCACTGTGGCTCTGTCCGTGCTGTCTGACTCGGTCGTCATGGTCCCGGCCTTCCTAGCCTCCTTGCCTCTCTTCTGTTTCACAAGACCGCGACCCGTGGCCCGATTGTGGTAAACGGCCGACGATCCATCCAGACCTCCCCCCTCGCGGCTTATCGTTCTCGCTCTCTCGTAGCAGCAACCATGGCAAGCAAAAATGACCCCCCCATGCGGCTGTTGCCCTCTTGCCCACCGCTACTCCATACGAGTGCGTAATACGGCGTACTCCTGCTCCTATCTGTACGTCGTAGGGCGTGCATGTCTCGAAGCTGCCGTGCTGGTTTCTTTTTTCCCGGCTCGCCCACTAGACCCGTCCAACGTCCTCTCGTCCGTCCCCAGCGGCAGGTCCCATCTGCCACCACCAGCCTCTTCGCCGGCTCGTCTCTGGCACACCCCCCGGCCAGCTTTATCAGTCTCTCCCGATACGGACTGTGCATATGGACGATGATATCGTTCACGTACCGGACCCTGCCCCCCTGAATCTGCCGTCGTCCTCTTCTTCTTCCGCCCATCCCCATATCTTCTCGTGCTTCTTTCCGCACAACAGGGGCCCTGCCATCTGCATCTCTCCCCCGCCTGAACACTACGAGTAACACACGAGTACGGAGTAACGCACGATCAACCCAAGACAGACACCACGATCGTCGTCATGGCTACCAACGCGACCACCGTGCCGGCCCTCATGACCATCACGGCCACCGACCAGGGCGCCGTCCTGGCCATCACCGCCAGCATGGGCCTCGTCTTTGCCGTCATCTCGTTGCTCATCCGCGCCTATGTCCGCATAGAATGCAATGCCGCCTTTGCCAAAGATGACTTGGTATCTTGTCTCAGCATGGTGAGCCCATTCTTCACAAGCAACCTGGAAAAAAAAAAAACCGGCAGCAGGGCCCGCTAACCAGACAGGCCGTCACCATCATCCAGACCAGTGTCGTCTTTGTCGCCATCTCGCGCGGCTACGGCAAGGCAGAGGCCGGCCTCTCCAACCAAGAGGTGTACGACGCCGACCGCGATCTCTTCGTCTCAGACCTCTTTTACGTCATCGGCATGTGGCTGACAAAGTGCTCCGTCGCCCTGCTGCTCATGCGCCTCTCCCGCGACCCGGCCCACACAAAGACGGCCCAGATCATGCTCGCCGCGTCTGCCGTTTACCTCGTCATCTCGCTCTTTGTCGTCGCCATCCGCTGCGACCTGTCTGCGCCCTGGCTCACAGACGGGACGGCGAACTGTCCGTCCACCACGGTAGGTCCCTTGTCGCGCAGCCGATCGGCCAGCACCAAGACTAACCCGCAACCCAGTTTGCCCGATGGTCTGCTGTCACGGCCCTCGACGTCATCACCGAGCTCGGCCTCTTCACCGGCAGTTTTCAGCTCGTCCGTGGCCTGCAGCTGTCCTGGAGCAAAAAGTCGGTCGTTGTCGTGGCCTACGGTCTCCGTCTTCCGTGAGTCGCCCATCGCGTGTGGCATCCCACGCCTTTCGGCCATGCTAACGTCGTCGCAGAGTCATCGTCCTGGCTGCTGTCCGCCTACACTACCTCCGTGACGCCCTCTACAGTGACGACCCGACCTTGCACGGCATCATCGCCTCGGTGTGCACCCAGGTCGAGCTCAGCTACGCCGTCGCCGCTGCCACAATGCCCTGCCTCAAGCCGTTCATGTCCGCACTCAACACGCAGTACGGCGGCGGCCCGGCCTGCATCGTCGTCAACCGCTCCGTCGTCACCGGCCAGCGCAGCCGAGACTACTCGGGCAACGGCTCCGGGTCTCAGCAGCTGTCGACGTCGCGCAAGTCGACCGAGTCCGAGACGCGCTTCTTCGAGAGCAAAGGCCCCGGCGTCAACATGTCCCTAAACCCTCTGCCGCAAATGTCGAGTGCGCTCCGCGCCCGCGAGCAAGAATCCACCCGCAACTTTGACGGACGGTCACCATCGCCGACATCGACCGTGTCTGCACCCCACGAAGCGCGCGTTGGCGAGGCCGTCTAAAGTGGCTGGCGCCAAATCTTGCATTTCCTCTGTTCGGAACGAAGTAAATACCCCCCACGTTTATGGGCTTGAGAACTTGCCTTGCCAGGAGGTATATTAGGTCTGGATCTTATACAAGGCGGCTAGACGAAACAGTAGTAGAGACCTCCGTTCCCTTGCCGCTTATGTTGCTACTCGTGCGCGCTTGAAAGTCAGCTCATTTCCATCTTGTTTGACGTCGTGATATGCGTTCAGGTCCCTCTTCGCTAGCAGCGGAGACCGGCACGTCGGCGGGGACAGTTCTGGGGCCGGTTCTGGCGTTGGTTCTGGGGACGGCTCCTCTACAAGCTGCATGTATGCCTGGTCAAGATCAAAAACCATCACGCGGCCTGCCTCTTCGTTCCAGGCAAGGTTGGGTTCGCGAACATCTCTGTTCCGCAGACCAGCATCGACAAGCTCGCTTAGGGATCGATTCGTCTCCAGGTCGAGATCGACCCCGGGCGGCAACAGGCTCCTCCAGCAGAGATCGGGCCCTGCATACGAGAGCAACATCATGTGCGATACCCGCACGCAGGAATGCAGCGGAATCGGCCGCTCGAGTTCGATCAGGCCAACAAAGACAGGGATCAGTCGGCCTTGGAAGTCCTGGAGAGCAGTGTACAAGGCAGTCTCATGCCCGAGCACTCCCCAATGCATTGCCTGGACTGCCTTGGCAACTAACGTGTAGCCAAACCCGGTAACGGTGATCTTGAAGAGCACGCCGTAGCGTCCAAAACATCCGTACTGGTCGAGGCACTCACAGTCTTTGTCCATGTTCTCGGCCAGCTGCGCTAATACAAGCAACTGGACGTCAATAGCAGATAGCGCATGGGCGTCAGGCTGTGCATGGAGACTGGATGCCCTGGTGAGCGCAGCGGCGCGGTGCAGCTCTGTATTCGGGCACTTGCTGTCCAAGGGAAGACCACGGCATAAGCCGAGGAGGCATGCCTGTGTGCAGTAAGGCAGAGTTGGGCGCTCTACCACAATTGGCCCCGGGGCGCAGGCTGAGTCTGCTCTTGTCGTGTTGCCTCCTGCCTCTGTTGACGGTCCAGGGCGTGGCCGTTTCAAGGCACTTTGAGCACCGGCCGATCGTGGTGCTGCCACCCCGGTCGAACCTCCACCGCTAGCGTCAGCACCAGCGCCGGCACCACCAGAACCACCAGCACCACCGCTCCCATCATCCTGATCCCTGCGAGGGAAGTGTAGTGGGATAGGTAGTTCCGCCAAAGGACTCGTCACTTTTCCCTTTGGCCGTCGTCTCAGATCCTTATCTCTGGCTGCGATCCAACTAGCCGGCCTCGGGGTAGATCTGACAGAGCACAAGCAAAGACTGGCAAGGTATGCCATGGCCGTTTCCCGGGGTTCTCGTGTAATGTCCTGGTTGGGATTCTGGTGGCCGGGGAAGACGCTCCAGAAGTAATAGAGAGTGTTGGGGTCGTCTTCCAGAACACGGAGAAAGATCAAGCCGTCGCCCGATGCCACATAGCCAAATTCCAGTCCCGTGGTGATCATGTAGTGGTAGGCTTGGCACAATGCTTTTGCAACATATACCTCGCCGTTCGCATGGTCGAATCCCGAAACACCGTCTTGCTTGGCCGCCCGCAAGAAAAAGTCGTCGCCTGCAGCAGACAGGACACCGCCTACTTTTACCGCCGTTAGGTTGTGTGCTGCCTTGTACTCCCCAACAAGAGCGTGAACCAGCCTTCCATCGCGGTAGGAGGCAAGCAGCCATCGATCTGGGATCCCTATGTCCTTGATAGGGGACCGCCGTTTCGGAGCTGGCTCAGTCAGAGCATCGGCAGTTTGCTCGGGCACTGCCTCGGGTCCGAACTGAAGGCCGTAGGAGTTGTCGCTAAACTTGACCGCGTCGATGTTTGGGTCGTCAATAATCCGGAGATACTTTGACACAACTGCCGCAGCCGGCTTTTCGATCGCTGCGCGAATGAACGGACGTAGGCCCAACTCGTTGGCGGCTCTAGGACTTAATTCCTCGCCGATTTCCTCGATGCCATTTCGCGATTTGAAATGGGCGTTGTCGCCAAAGGCCGTAACAAAGGTGTCGAAAGTCTGAGCGTGACAGGCGGCGAAATCGTCCCAAGGCTGGAAGTGCTGTGGATAGAACCTTCTACCGACAGCCGTCGTCGAGGACGCAGCTAGCTTTTCCGGATCAGGCTCGATAGAAAATGTCCTGTATAGCTTCTCGTCGACGTGGCGAATGTAGTCAAGAAATCGAGACCGTCCATACCGTTCCTCCGCCCGTGCCTTTTCCTCGTCCGCCCGTGCCTTTGCCTCGTCCGCCCGTGCCTTTTCCTCGTCCGCCCGTGCCTTTTCCTCGTCCGCCCGTGCCTTTTCCTCGGCCGCCCGTGCCTTTTCCTCGTCCGCCCGTGCCTTTTCCTCGTCCCTTTCGCGTTCTAACCGCGCAATCTCAAGTGCCTGAAGTGCCTTCTCTTCCGCTTCTCGTTCAGTCTTCTCTCTAAGTTCCTTTACCAGGCGTTGAAGTTCTTCGATGGTCGCCATTTGTAAGGGTTCGATCTTAGGGCCAAACGAATGGGAGGGAAGGCAGGATGGCAGGAGGTTGGAGATGGCAGTGCTGTAACGGTTGGTTCTGCCAGCGATAAGGAGAAGACAAGCTCACAGGCTACGAAAAGAGTACGCTTACTTGTAAGCGGATTAGTCCGCTCCACATATCTGGGCCTGAGGCACTAACTCGGCTAACGGTCTTCGTACACCGTACGACGTAAGGGAACCAAGAGAGGAAGGAGCTTAATAATATGCTTTCTAGATGGGACACTACTCCTGCCAATTCCTGCACTTTCTAAGCCTCTGCAAATTACCCATACTGTAAAATCAGTTTGAAGTAAGATGACCGTTTTCGAATCGAAGTCAGCGTTTTATCGACGTCATCTGATTAATGCTAGCGGTCTGATTGTTATAGTTGGTAGAGAAATGAAAGATTGCGGAGGGCGAAGGCGTGTTGACAAGCGCTGACAGCTGGGAAAATTACAACTCTTCTAGAAACGGGGCCATAGTTTAGTGGCTAGAATACCTCGTTGTGGCCGAGGAGACCCGTGTTCGATTCACGGTGGTCCCAAGAGTCAATCATACTGAGCCACAATTTTTTTGCCCTCTCCCTCACAGGAGGGAGTATCTTTTTTTGTCGAATGCGAGGAACGCGATAAGTACGGACAGTGATAGAATGTGGTCTTGTTGGATCCACGATAGGGCTGGCCTTTGATCACATGACTGCTGTATGCTTTCAAATTATTTCTCTGGCTCTCTTTCAAGAAAGTGACCGCGAGCAAAACGGGCAAATTTTACTCGGTTTTACGAAGAACAAAGGAACGCCGACAAGGAGCGCCGACAAGGAGCGCCGACAAGGAGTGACAAGCCGCAGCCAGCGATACGACGTATGGCCATTGTGATTGCGGGCGAGAGAGTGCGCGCATCAACTGGCCATCTTCGTCCGAGGAACAGGCACATGAACGGGGGGGGAGGGGGGACGCAACGGGAATTGGCCGTGCCGTGTATGTAGGCTGATAAGGGCGGCTCCGTGTCTTCGCATGCGCCGACACGTGGGATCTGTGCGTCGCATGCGCAGGTTTTTGCCAAGCGGCAGGCAAAGTCGACCGAGACGACAAGGCTCGCGCTGAGTCACGCGACTCCCTTCCGGTAGCCCGTGCTCGGCTGTCAAAGCCGACTCTGGCCCGGGGCCCGCCCGACGGTCTGGGGGTCAGCCAGCGGCATCATGAGGTTGTGGGAGGCCAGACAGGAGAATGCGGAATAGCGCGTCGCCAGGTGTGGCCGAAATGAGGAACACGGGCCGATGCAGCGTCCCCCCTTGACGATGTGGCGTTTTGCCTCTTTTTTTTCCATGTCGCAGCGGCTGGGCGTGGCTCCTTTTTTTTTTTCCTCTTTTCCTTTCGTCACTTGGATTCTGTCTTGGCCGCGCTAGATCTTCGGCGCCTACACTCCAGTACTAGCCTGAGCAGGCTCTGCTCTACCCAAAGAAGAGCAGCTCGTAAGATGAAACGTAAGATGATGGCAAGCAAACAGCCCGTTTGCTTCTTTCCTCTTGTCCGGCCGGCCCCCCCCCCCCCCTGTCGCGATGCTTGTGCCGGGTGCCGTCATCAGGTCTTACTCCGTATTTTCAAGGGTTGCCCAACTATGGGGAAATTGCGCCGCCGAATGGAGATTACAGGCCACGAGTGTGGAGGGTGTTGCCGCGGTGGCGGTGTGCCTTCCTGATTAGTCGACTCCGACGACGGAACGCGGGGCACCCACCAACATTTTTCTACTGAGCCTGCGGGGAGCCTAGGCCCCGTTATTCCATACCATGACTCTGACAAGCAAAAACTTTCGGGGGAACCCCTGGGGCCAGTTTGGGGTCACGGGAGGGGGGATTTTTCATCAAGGTGTCGTAACAAGCATTTCCGCCCAGTCGAGCGAGTCCAACAAAAGTCCAACAAGCAATTTGCCAAGGCGACGGTGCAGGGTGTCATTTTTATTGTAAAAAGCTGCCGAGGCTAGGTCGTTTTGCCTTTGGTGCATCTTATTTGTGAAGATAATAATACGTGCGGACAGAGTGCGGCACGGCTGCATGTCTGATGTAACCACATGAGCAGAGACAATGAATGCCAAGGCCGAGAAAGCTGCCTCTCCCTGGATAGTGTGCCAGCATAGTCCTTCTCGCGGCGGCCAATCATGGCGCGGCAGGCCGCTGTGCGGCATCACAAGATGTAACGATACGAGGGGGGCGGCGGCGGGCAGGCGATCTCGGAAGATGCAGTCTTCCGTCAAGTGACCGCAACTGCGGCCCCTCTTACCAAGCCCCCCCCCCCTAAAAATCAGACAAAATCGGCGGAATATGCTAGCGCCGCAGAGACGCCGGGCAAAGCCCGCTACAGGTCCTGGGATCGTCAAAGGCGTTCTGGCCCTGGTGGCTCCACTATATGTGCCCACTAAACCCAGTCTGTGCTTACAAGAAACAACTTTTGGACAAACAGGATGTTAGCCGAGCTTTGCAACAGGGCATAAAGGGTCCCTTTTTCCGTTGTCAGACACAGTCGGCCCTCGGTCTGTCTCTCTGTGCGCATCCCTCTCTCCTCTTCACCGTTTCTTGCCCGCGTAATTCTTCTGGCCTGGGAAACTTCCCTGCAGCCTCATTTGGCCTCTTAGTTCGGCCAGCTTTATATTCTTTCCTTGGGCCCTTGATCGCGGCTGCCCGACCGCACACACCCACCCACATCTGCCCCCCATGGCCGACTACGACAAGTCGGTGGGCGGTGCGCCCGAGATTCCCAATGCGGACGAGCCACCGCACCACAACATGACGGTGGGCGAGTATCTGCGGACGCGCATCAGCAGCCTGAAGCCGCCGATGGGCGAGGCGCCGAACCCGTTCCGCCTCATTGGCCTCGTCACCCGCATGCAATGGGCGTTTTTCATGGTTGCCTTTTTGGCGTGGGTGCGCAAAATCCCTTGTCTCTTCCCAAACTCGGTTCCCCGCTGACTATCGCAGACTTGGGATGCCTTTGACTTTTTCACCGTCTCGCTCACCGTCAGCGATCTCGCCGAGACCTTTGGCAAGACCAAGACCGACATCACCTGGGGCATCACGCTCGTGCTCATGTTCCGCTCCGTTGGCTCCGTCGCCTTTGGTGTCGCCGCCGACCGCTACGGCCGCAAGTGGCCCTTTGTCGTCAACAACATTCTCTTTATCATCCTCGAGCTCGGCACCGGCTTCTGCCAGACCTACCGCCAGTTCCTCGCCTGTCGCGCCCTCTTTGGCATCGCCATGGGCGGTCTGTACGGCAACGCCGCCGCCACCGCCCTCGAGGACCTGCCCGAGGAGAGTCGCGGCATCATGAGCGGCATCTTGCAGCAAGGGGTACGTTTCTTTTTTCTTTTTTCTTTTTCCTTTTTTTCTTTTTTTCTTTTTTTTTCTTTTTTTTTTCTCCCTCCTCCTCCCCCCGCTGACCATCAGTACGCCTTTGGCTACCTCCTCGCCACGCTCTTCTCCCGTGCCCTCGTCGGCACCACGCCCCACGGCTGGCGCCCCCTCTACTGGTTTGGCGCCTGCCCGCCCGTGCTCATCATTGCCTTCCGGCTCATGCTGCCGGAGACGCAGACGTTCCGCGAGCACCGTGCCGTCCGCCTCGCCGCCGAGGAGCACGGCGGCGGCAGCGTCACGCACACGTTTTTGCAGGAGGGCAAGGTCGCGCTGCGCCGCCACTGGTTGCTCCTGACCTACCTCGTCCTGCTCATGGCCGGCTTCAACTTCATGTCGCACGGCTCCCAGGACATTTACCCGACCATGCTGACGAACCAGTACAACTTCTCGGCCAACGCCGTCACCATCACCCAGGTCGTCGCCAACCTCGGCGCCATGACCGGCGGCACCGTCGTCGGCTACGCCAGCCAGATCTTTGGCCGCCGCCTCTGCATCATTGTCATGTGTGTCGTCGGCGGCGCCCTGCTGTACCCCTACACCTTTGTCACCAACGAGCGCATCATTGCCGCTGCCTTTTTCGAGCAGTTCTGCGTCCAGGGCGCCTGGGGCGTCATCCCCATCCACCTCATGGAGCTGAGCCCCGGCGCTTTCCGCACTTTTGTCGTCGGCACCGCCTACCAGCTCGGCAACCTCGTCTCGTCCGCCTCGTCCACCATTGAGTCCACCATTGGCGAGCGCTTCCCGCTGCCGCCCAAGGGCAAGGTCAGCCGCTACGAGTACGGCAAGGTCATTTGCATCTTCATGGGCTGCGTCTTTGCCTACGTCATTGTCCTCACCCTCGTCGGCCCCGAGCATCTCAAGCGCAGCTTCGACGTCTCGCACGACCAGGACCTGCGCGCCGTCGCCGGCGACGAGACCATTGCCGACGCCATCCATCGCCGCGAGCGCATGGGCATGGGCCTCAGCGACGACGATCTCGAGGACGCTGCCGCCGTGCGGGAAGCCGAGGACCGGGAAAAGGCCGTGGTCGGCCACCGCGCGTAATGCTGTAATGATGGATTGCCTCTTAGCTTGAGTTTGATTTTTAATGAATTGTTGCCAAAATGCTTGCTACTCCGTCCTCCGTGCATCGCCTTTGCTCCGTATAAGCCCCATCGATCGGGGCCGAGGCCGTTTAAGGCGCCACGACACAAACAGCTAGCCCAGAGACTAAAACCAGTTTTACTACTCGTAGTCACATTTTAGTGCTGAATTCCCGGCGGTACTTGCTGTATTACACCCTTCAAACGCCCCCAACGCCTTGAACCTGTCCCGTCATCGCTTCCCCCCGTTCCAGGCGTCCTCGAAAATGGTCGGCTGCGGCGCAAAATCATGCGGCCGCAAGCCCAGACGCCGCACCATGCCAAAGCCGCCCGTGCCGACACCCATGGACTGTCCCATAATCACCGACTCGCTCACGCCCTGGATCGGATCTTCCTTCAGTCCCGCTACCGCGTCAAACAGGTGGTCCGGCGTCTTCTCAAACGATGCCAGCTGCAGCACACTGTCCCGCATCTTGGCCAACCCGAACCGCGTGATCCCCAGCACCATGCCTTTGTACGTCATCACGTCCGCCAGCAGCTCCATGTGCCGCGGGTCAATGTTCATGTCCCGCATCACGTTCTTGATCTCCACCGCGATCGACTTGCGCGCCGCCTCGATCCCCAGAATATCCAGGCACTCCATCACGCTGTTGGTCACCACGCGCGTCCCGATCACCCCCTCCGTGTTCATGCACTCCCGCAGCCCGTAGCCCTCCACGTACACTGTGTGCTCCTCCTGCTCCGTCTGGATCACCGCTCGCGCCGCGTCTGTGTACCCGGAAATCCCAATCGCCGGCAGCTGTCGCCGCAGGAAATTCACCCGGAACAGCAGGTCCTGGTTGTCCAGCGCCTGCGCCTTGGCTTTGGCCGCCGCCGTCCGCTTCGTCGCCCAGTCGCCGCCCGAGTTGCGCACAATAAGCGTAATCGTGTTCGTCGCCGCATCCGGACAGATCAGGCTCTCCTCGATCTTGAGCTTCTTCTGCCGGCAGATCGACATGGCAATGTCCCCCAGCCCCACGCCCAGCTGCAGGTCGTTGAGCGCCTGTTGGTCCACCTTGAGGATGATCCGCCCCTCGTTGCCGTCCCACTCCTCCTCCACGTACTTGAGCACGTCCGAAATGTACGTCTTCTCGATCCGGCCCTTTACGATCCGCGCCGCCTCGATCTGCCGCGGGTTCTGCAGCGGACACGTGATGATCGGCGTGTTGATCTTCTTGGACGCGTTGATAATCTCCTTGATACGAGGCACACCCTCCGTGATGCTCATGCCCGCCACACCTGCGAAATGGAACGTCTTGAGCGTCATCTGTGTGCCCGGCTCGCCAATCGACTGCGCGCCCACCGCGCCCACCGCATGGCCGGGCTCGACGTGCGCCTTGCGGAACTTGTCCAGACACAGCGCCACAAACTCCCGCAGCGTCTTTTCCGACATCTTGGCCGTCTTGTCGACGTACGACCGGTGTGTCACGTTGGCCACGTCGTAGCCCTCGGCCAGCCGCGCCTCCGCGTCGGCCAACCGTGTCGCCCGCTTCTGCACATACTGCCGCACATCGTCGAGGAACTTGCGCGCGCCCTCCTGAAGGTCGAGGCTCGCGTCCGACTGGTCGTCGTAGTCCAGCACCGCGTTCGTCACTAGGTGTCGACGCGTGTACTTGGCCCGCTCCTCCGCCAGAAGCTTATCGCACAGGATCATGATCTCGTCTGGCTGGAGCGACAGATCCGCATTGTCCCACGTGATGCTTTCCGCATGCGTCCAACTGCGCTCAAAGTTGACCGGCACCGCCGATCCCTCCATGTCCAGAGGGTCGAGCCCGTCTGAGCCAAACTGGAACTGCACCACGTCGCCCGCCGACGTCCGCACCGTGTTATCGTACTGCGTCGACAGGTCTTCCAGAGACTTCATCAGCCGCCGCGACATGTACCCCGTCTCGGCCGTCTTCACGGCCGTGTCCACCAGACCTTCACGGCCCGAGATGGCGTGGAACAGAAACTCCGTCGGCAGCAGGCCCGAGTAGAAGCTGTTCTGCACAAACCCCTTCGACGCCGGGTTGCGCACGTTCTTTGGAAAATGCGGCAGACTCCGGTCCTGGAATCCGTTCGGCACACGTTGTCCGCCGATAATCTGCTGCCCCACGACCGCCACCATCTGGGCGACGTTGATGGCCAGACCCTTGGATCCAGACGTGGCCATCGTCAGCGGCGCGTTGTGCTTGCTGAGCGTCTCCAAGCAGAGGTCTCCCGCGGCCGACCGAACTTTGCTCAGCACGCCGGAAATCGTGTTTTCCAGCGTCTGGTCGAGATTGCAGCCGGGCGACTTTTCGAGCTTGCCCGTGTTGAACTGGTGGATGAGATCGTCACACTTGATGTTGGCTTCCCGCACGAGAATCTTGATTTTGGCGCGGAGCGTTTCGAGCGGGAACACATCAAAGATGCCAATCGACAGCCCGTAGTTGCCCATGAATCGGGCGCACAGTCTCGCAAGCCGGTTCATGGCCACGACCGCCTCGTTGGGTCCGTAGTCACGCAGAATGGTGTAGAACACCGAGTCCTTCTTGCCCGAGCCCACCGTCGACTTGTCCATGCGTCCACACATGACCTCGGAGTTGCGAATGACCAAGAAGTTGTCGTCGGGGTCCATGTCCGGCGTCTCGCCGGGACGCCGCCTGTAGGCCTTGCACCGGGCGTCGAGATTGATCCGCACATTGCTCGCCTTGTTTGGCCGCATCAACACATTGAAGACCTGCTTCCCGGTCCAGAGCGCCTGGGGCTTGAGAATAGCAGGTGGCGGGAGGTCGACCTGTTCTTCGGAGCCGGTCATGTGAGCGCACATGTAGGCAAACGTGTGTCGTGTGAAGAAGCGATCCTTGCTGCTGATGAGATAAGCCGCCGTGATAAAGTCCTGCGTAGCCGCAATGATGGGCTCTCCGTTCTTGGGTGTGGCCAGGTTGTGCTTGACGCCCATGAGCGTCAGGGCCTCGGCTCTCGCCTCCTCCGTTTGCGGGACGTGCAGGTTCATCTCGTCGCCGTCAAAGTCGGCGTTGTAGGGCGTGCACACACACTCGTTCAGCCGGAACGTCCTCCATGGCCGGACCTTGACCAGATGCGACATGATACTGAGCTTGTGCAGAGACGGCTGCCGGTTGAAGAGCACAATGTCGCCGTCTTCGAGATGCCGCTCCACCACATCACCAACCTTGAGGTCGCGGGCAATTTGCTCCCTGTTGCCAAAATTCAGATCCAGCCTGTATCCTCCGTCGTCCTTCTTGACGATGCTCTTAGCACCCGGCCAGACTGTGGGGCCGTTGAGAACGAGGCCTCGCAGCTTGCGCATGTTGATGTGGTTGGCGCGCTCGGGGTAAGACAGATTCTTGGCCACCAGCTGTGGCACCGCCACCTCGTTGATGCTCAGGTTCGGGTCTGGCGAGATGACAGTCCGCCCGGAAAAGTCCACACGCTTGCCAGACAGGTTTCCTCGGAAGCGGCCTTGCTTTCCCTTGAGCCGCTGCGAAAAGCCGCGGATGGCCTTGCCATGGTGCGACTGGGTGAGTCCTGGCAGCTCGCTGTTGATGTACATGGCCAGTTGGAACTGCAAAAACTCCCACTGTTCCATGAGCGTGGTGATGGGAGCGCCCTTGACCAGGGCCGTGCGGATCAGGCCGCAGACCTGGACGATCTCTGCCAGCTTCGTGGTCAGGTCGTCTTCCGTGCTTGACGTTTGCTGCTGGACCGACGGCCGAATGCAGACCGGCGGCGCTGGCAAGTACTGCCAGATGAACATTTCTGGCCGGCCGTCCAGCGGGTCTAAGCCGAGAAGTTCGCAGTCGCTGGGACTGATCTTTTTGAAAAGATTCAGCACATGCAGCGGGTCGAGGTCCTCCAGCGCCCGGTGCAGGTGCTTCTCCAAGTCTGGTATTTTCCTCTTGGCCTCGGCAAAGGAATGCTCAAACTCTTTCTTTCTTTCTGGGGCCACTTTCTTCGCTGCCGACGACTTGTTGAACGCTACAAACCGGTCGTGGGCGATTTTCAACGGACCGATTTTCTTGATCGATCCGTTCAGAGAGAGACAGTACGGGCATGACTTGCTCTTTTTGCACATTTCGTTGATTTTCTTGCAGACCTGGGATTTTCGCAGGTTGTCGATTCCCGGTTTTCGTAGCTCCTTTAGGAAAGCGCGTCGATCGGCCTCGACCAGCAAAACCCGTCCGCAGTCCTACCAAGTTAGGATGGCTCAGAATAGCAACGAGAGGAGCAGCCATGGGGCAATACATACCTTGCAGATGTTTTGGAGGATCTTGATAGTGAAGCCAAGATATCCGATATGGAACACGGGAAGCGGGAGTCGGACGTGGCCAAAGTGGCCTGGGCACATGCTGAGCGGCATCAAACATGTTGCGCAGTGGCTTATTTTGCTTGACGTTCCCTAGAGCGCAAACTGGGTTAATGGCATGGTCCTTGGGCTAGATCGAGGGAGGAGAACGCACGAGGCGCGGATCGAGAGGCCCGTGGGGGTATGGAGCTCGGTTGTTCTCAACATCGTAGAGCATGGAATCCGAAATTTCCAGCACGCTTTGTTTGACAATGTCCTGGCCAGACCTGGGAAGTAAGGTGGTCAGCGGAAAGCCGGGAAACGACGCCGCGGGGGTCTTTTGAAACCTACTGGATGCCAAACTTGAACCGTTTGAACTTCTTTGGCAGCTCGTCCACGACCTGCTCTTTGCAGGCCTTTGCGGAGGTGGCCATAGTCCGGTCGTGTTATGCGCACGGCATGCGCTCGCAGCTTTGCTTGACCCAGAAGAGGATTGCGTTTGCGCGATTGGTGGGCGCCGAGTTCAACAATGCGAGGCGTCTGAAATTCTTTATGCAGCTCGTCCCCCACCGCAGAGAAAAAAGTATGACACAGAGCCGTGCCACGTGATTGAGCTTTATCGCTATCGGTCGAGCTGCCGTGCCCCACACTGTGCCTGATTTGTCAAGAACTGCCGCCGCTGATGTCATGTGATTCACAGTCTCTTTGCGCCGTCCCAAAAAGGCAGTCCAAGCCGACCCAAGCTAGTTTTTCGACCAGCTGCCGGTCTCCCGAGATGCGAAGCCTCGATCTAATCACGCGTACGAGCAGCTTTTCCTTTTGATTTCATTGTCGGAATAAGGCAATTGGCAGGAGACTTTAGTCACGGATATAGAATCTCCGCAAGTACGTCCGCCGGAGCATGGCCATCATTCGATGCCGGGCTCCGGCAAAGAGGAGAAGAAAAGCTGGACGAATAGGTAGAGCTTCACCCCGCATGCGTTATACTTGTAGTGGTGTGGATCCGCGAAAAGAAAATCCCGTAGGCATATAAATACAAGTAGGCTCCCGAAGCGCGGCGACGTCCCGATTAGTCTCTCTCTGGTGCCCGATAGCGGAAACTCATCTCTCCCTCTCTACCTCGACCCTCTCATACGAGTAACAAGAGAAACACCTTACCTCCAGCCTACCGCTTCTCATCCTCGGCCATGTCGTATGCAGCTCAGCACATCAAGGGCGTACGTAATCCACCCGTGGCATAGAGGAGGGGTTACTGACAAGACTTGCCCCGGACTGCAGCTGAAGAACAAGTCCTTGTTCTCGCCCGAGGCCTTCATGGATGGCAAATGGGTTACCAAGGACAAGAAATTTGATGTCTCCGGTACACCGGCCCTTTCCGGTCTCTAAATGTATTCCGTGTGCTGATGGTCGAGCAGAGCCCTCGTCCGGCGGCGTTCTCGGCCAGGTGTCCAACTGTGCGCTAGAGGACTTCCAGGCGGCCATTCGCAGTGCCGACGCGGCCCAGAAGGCGTACTTTGAGAGCACCACGGCGGCCCAGCGGGGCCAGCTGCTGCGGAAGTGGAACGACCTGATTCTAGAGAACGTGGATGACCGTGAGTTTTTTGGGTTTTTTGGGTTTTTTTCTTTTGTTCTTTGTGATCCTAGGGGCTGACCGGCAGTCGCCGTCATCCTCTCGCTCGAGAATGGCAAGACGCTGGCCGAGGCCAAGGGCGAAGTCCTGTACGCGGCCAGCTTCATTGCGTGGTTCGCCGAGGAGGCGACGCGGGCCTATGGCGTGACGATCCCGTCGTCGACGCCGCACACGACGCTGTTGACGCTGCGCGAGCCCATTGGCGTGTGCGCCATCATTACGCCCTGGAACTTTCCCGCGGCCATGATCACGCGAAAGGTCGGGCCGGCGCTGGCGGCCGGCTGCGCCGTGGTCATCAAGCCGCCCAGCGAGACGCCCTACAGCTGCACGGCGCTGGTCAAGCTGGCCGTGCTGGCCGGCATCCCGCCGGCCACGATCCAGGTGTGCCCGACCAAGGACCGCAAGGCGGCCGAGGAGCTGGCCACGAACCCGCTGGTCAAGAAGCTCAGCTTCACCGGCTCGACCGGCGTCGGCAAGATGCTGGCCCGCCTGGCCACCGGCACCCTCAAAAAGGTCAGCCTGGAGCTGGGCGGCAACGCGCCCTTTATCGTCTTTGACGATGCCGACCTCGACCTGGCCGTCGAGGGCGCCATGATCTGCAAGTTCCGCTGCTCGGGGCAGACGTGTGTGTGGTAGGTTTCTCCCTTCCCCCCTCCTTGTTCTTTTCGCTCTACCCTTTCTCTTCTACCGTACTCCTTCTAACCGCAACAGCGCCAACCGCCTCTACGTCCAAAAGGGCGTGGCCAAGGCCTTCACCGCCAAGCTGGTCAAGGCCGTCCAAGCTCTCAAGACCGGCCCCGGCCTCGACCCGGCCACGACCCAAGGCCCGCTCGTCAACCGGGCGGCCGTCGAAAAGGTGCGCGAGCACGTGGCCGACGCCATCGCCAAGGGCGGCAAGGTCGAGATCGGCGGCAAGGTGTCGCGGCCAACCGGTTTCTTCCACGATCCGACTGTGATTTCGGGCGCGACGCCCGACATGATTGTCAGCCGTGACGAGACCTTTGGCCCACTTGCGCCCATTTTCGAGTTTGCGACGGAGCAGGATGCCCTGCGCCTGGCCAACGACACCGAGTTCGGCCTGGCCGGATACTTTTACTCGCAGGACATTGCGCGCGTCATGCGCGTGGCCCAGAAGCTGCAGGTGGGCATGGTTGGTGCCAACACTGGCAAGATCAGCGCCGCCGAGGCGCCCTTTGGCGGCATCAAGGAGAGCGGTTACGGCAAGGAGGGCAGTCTCTATGGCATGGACGAGTACCAGATCACCAAGAGCATCACGATCGGCAACCAGGACCGGGGACTGTAAGTGGAATAGTGCACAGGCAGGGTTGCCGATACAGTAGTCAGAATGCATCGGCCTTCTTTGGCACGCCGAGAATGCTGAATCTACTGGCCTCGACGTCCGATTTGTAAAAAAGAAAGTGTTTTCGATTATCTCGCAGACTTGGTGAAATGTCAATTCGACCCGGTAGAACTCTCCGACCGCTGGGAGATAGTTTACAGAATAAACTTTTTAAATATCCCGGCCTGGGACGCGGTTTAGAATCTTTTGGCGCCGGGATCCCAAATTGAAGCCAAACTAGCGCTAATACTGCCCCTGTCGGATTCCCATCTCCACCCAAAGACTGGCAAGACAGCTTTCAGATACATCCATGACACCATGGAAATCCCCGTCACTACCGTACCATTTCTGGAGACGCAAATTTAACATAGCTGACTGAATATCGCACTACCTCCGGCTGCCGGGTTGTAATTGCAACGCAGAATGCATAGCTCCGTGAGATAACATCCAGGTGACTAAGCAGCCGGCACTGTCCCGGTGTTGGGTTCGACTCATGGGGCAGGGAACGCTAACGCTGCAACGTGCGGACAACGACTGCCAGGGTCCCCACCCAAGCCTACTTACCCCGCATTTGCACGCCCGCTACGCAGCTAGTGCACTGTTAGTCCGTCTGGGGAGCGAATCCACTTGCCTCCTCTGTTACGAAATATAGGGGGGGACATACGGTGTAAGACAACAGCTCGCACGGCAAGTAGGCCTGCGAGAGAATACAACGACATCCGGCCCTCCACGTCGTGTGTAGAAGTACATGGCATCGCAGTGTACGTCTGCGGTCGCCATCTTTGTCTCGTTCCCAATGCTGACACAGGGATGTTGCAGCCCAAAGGGAGGGTCACAGCGTCCACACCGTCATGGCAGTATGGAGTACGTACTCCGTACTCCGTACTTCGTACTTTGCACTCGTAATTCTGTTGGACAATGGTCTCCAGGTGATTTGCAGATGGCCGTACACCAATCCTCGATGCCACAGAGGTTGTTGCCCCGCGGAATGAGGCTGTTCGCCCACCTTTGCCAGACTTGTCGCCCAGTTTCTTGCTTATTTCTTGCGTAACTCTCCGCTTTCCTCCCCTTTCCATTCTTCCTTCTCTTTTATTTTCATCGGTCTTTTATCAAGACGATCTTTATCATCACAAACAGCATCATTCTGTGTCGCGCAATCTCATCAACGTGTGTCTAACTCTCCCGTTGTCTTCCCCAGCCTTCTGCTGCTCCCTTCCGTCGCTCTTCTCTGCTGTATTTCTGTCCTCTCTTTATTGTGGTCGCTGACGTGGTTTCCTTCCCCCAGACACCTTCTCCAACAAGTATCCATCCTTCCAACATGGCCCTCCTCCGCCTACCTCGTGCCCAAGCCAGAGAGCTCATGACGTTTGGCCTTGCCGGACTGGGCGGCTTTGCCCCCGTGTACTTCATTCTTGCTCCCGGGTCGGATGAGCACATGGCCCGTCACACGGCCCGTTGGGCGCCTCGTTGGGAGAGTGTGGCCACCAACTATTTGACTCCGCCTGTCGAGAACACGGTCAAGAACCGCATCTCGCCGCCCATTGAGCGCACCATGAAACACGTCGATCGTCTTGCTATACCCTACATGGAGGCGGCGGCCAAAGGTGCTCACCGCCGGATCAGCGCGGGAATCGCGAGGGTGCAGAAATGATGTATCACAAGAATGTCAACAAATCAGAAAGTAAATTATCAGAATCGCCTTTACCATCACTGCGCGATTTACAAGCAGCCCAGCGCGTACTCTGTGACAGCGCTACATTGTATTATTCAGTGCGTTCTGATTATTACGTAGGCCTCGCCCTAGAAGTAAAGGTCGATATGGGTGGGAAACAGAATACTATTTCTACTCTGCCCCCACTAGATATCGATCGTTGAGTGGAAGGGGGTACAGTATACTCCATACCTATGTAGAGCCAGAAATAATGGACTTTAATTTGCCTTAGGAAGCATGGGAGGAAGATGGGCACTGTATCGTCACAAGACCGTAATGGCACAGGGTACAGAAGGTATTGACAGGGCCAGCCAACTGCCGTTCAGCGATGAGCTACATACATATTTTGCCCAGTAATATTGCTAATAGCTTGTGTGATTTGGAATTTAGCCGAGTTTCATCTGCGATACATAGGCTACGTTTCTCTAAACCGCTTCCGGTGACCCTGTCCCGTGCCTCTACATACCAGAGATTTGGCCACAATATACGGAGTACTGCTTCAACGAATGCTGACTAAACGTTCTCTCGCACTGTTCAAACAGTCTGACTGAGAACTTGATAAACACTGACCACTACTCAGTGTCTCCCCGATTTATTAGGTTCTTGACTAGTCTCACGGCGTGCCAGGCCCTCGACCAAGGGTCCCTGCGAAGTCGGCGTCGTCCCAACATCTCTGCTTATATTCCATAATCTCGCTTTCTACTATATCTCTCAGTGCTGGAACCGGAAATCCAAGCGCTTGTTGCCCTCGTCCTTTGTTGTGGCCAAGTAGTGCAGCCGCTCCTCCGTGCTCATGACATCCCATTTCTTAGCGCGTGACTTGTTGCGCCACACGTAGTAGACCTTGACCAACAGGTACAGCACAATGTTCATGGCCGCGATAGAGAGCAGCTGCTTGTCGCCACGTTTGTACAGCGGCGCGTCGTCGGCGCGGTAGATGTTGGAAGCCACAATGGCACCAGCTTGCACAAACATATTGTATGACGCGGCTGAGACGGTGCGAAGACGGACAGCGTTGGAGTTGCGCGAGTTCCAGCCGACTTGAATTGGATGCGCGTTAGGATAGGAAAGTAACACTGTCGTTACGGCATAGACGGTCCACTTGTTCGTCGACGATGTGTAGCCAGCATAAAGCCACGCGAGGAAGGGCAGCGCCCAGACTTGGCCGATCATGGCCGTCAGCGTCAGCTCATTCCAAATCTCGGCCACATAAGTCAGCAACAGCATCAAGATGATGTGTCCGACCGTGTACGGAATCGTAAGCAGGTTGGTCTGGAACGTGTCGAAGCCGAGAGACTTGAGTGAGAGAGTCAGGTACTGCGTCGGAGGTGTCATTGGAATCTGAAACGAGAAGCCGAGAAGGTAGAGGGGCCTAGCTTGTTAGTAAGGCGGAGATGGGCTCATGGGCGGCTGGCCAAGACGTACCAGAGATCGTAGTCCTTGAGACTCTTGAATAGCGTCCGCGGCGAGATGGGCTCTCGGTTGTGCATCGAACTCTTGGTCGGGTCTTCGCGGATGACGCGATTGACAATAATCTTTTCCTCTCTGCGGCTTCGTGTCAGTTGATGTAGTAGGCAATAGGAGAAAAGACTCAAAACGGAAAATAAAAAGAAAACGGAAGACGAAAAGGAAAGCACACCTCTCGTTGAACCACCCCTTGCGGCCACGGAACCAGCTCGCCGTCTGGCACGGCCCCGGTGGCATCAAAAGGAAAGCCAAGACGCCAATCAACAGCGTCAAGAGGCCCTCCAACAAAAAAAGCCACCGCCAGCCGGCATGGCCCCGGACGCCACGCATATGTAGCAGGCCGTAGGCGAGCAAGGCCGAGATAATATCGGCGATACTCATGGCCGTCCAGAAAAAGCCGAGCCGGATCGACATCTCAAAGTGCTTGTAAAAGTATGACAGGTAGAGGATCACATCGGGAATAAAGCCGCCCTGCAACATGCCGAGCAGCGCGCGCGTAGCCAAGAACGACGACCGGCCGCTGATCCAGAACTGGCCCATGGCCACAATGCTCCAGAGGATGATCTGCATCGGGATCCAGCGGTCAGGGCCCATCCATTTGGAGACGAGCTGCGACGGTAGCTCTGCACAGAGAAAGGACAGCTTAAAGACGCTGTTTCCAAAGTTGTAGTCTGTTGGTGAGAATGGGCCAGAGACAGAAAGAGAAAGAGTAAAACGACATACCATTTGTCGTCATGTTCAGATTCACCAAAAAGTTGTCCGTCAGCGCCTGGGAGAGGTTCGCTCGGTCCAGCTCCAGCGCCATGAACATGATGCACGTCCAGACCATGATGCGCAAGTCAATCTTGCGCACCAGTCTGTTTTCCTCCCGCCAGGTCCAGCGAAACAGCGGGTCGAACCGGTGCACATTCTCCCAGTCAGCACGCGGCTGATATTTGGCGGCCACATCGGGGTCATCAAACACGCTGTGCTGCGTCGCAATGGCATCAGGATCGTAGTCCCGTGTCCTTTGGAACCAGAACTGCTTCGGCTTCACAGCCGCGCCTAGCTCAGGAATCCCCGACGAGCTCTGCACATCCGAGTCCGACGCCCGCTCGACTGTGTTGACAGTCTGTCCCTTTTCTTTGGTAAAAACGGTAGCCATGATGAAAATTGGAAGCAGAAGTAGGACGCAATGCCCTAGGAGGCCGGGGGTGTCAAAAAGGAGATGGAATCACGGCTTACTCCGTAACAGCCTCTTCTCTCGCTGGGGGTGTCAGTCGCCGGTATAAGTATACTTGCCCGGGTCTGACATTTTCATCCCAAGATATAATCCCGCGTGCATGTTGCATGTCAATGGCACCCAGTCCCACGGGACTGCTACTACTAGAGCCCATTCTGGCGAAAGAAAATGCGTGCCCAGTCTTGGCAATCCAGGTCTACACAGCCACTTTGACGGGTAGTAGATCATTCGTGACAATGCCTCGGAAGCACATCAACGGTCCAACAAGCAGTCCAGAGCGGACCAAGACGTGAGACGTCCAAAATGGGCTTCATTTCTGACCTTGCATCATCAAATTACATATCGCGGGAGTGATTAGACCCTAGTCTTGCCGTCAAGAGGCTTGGTCTAGAACAGTCGGCCATATATGTTAATCTTGGCAACGCTTCATTTGCCTATAAAGTGACCATAAAACGACTGCCCTCCCGCTGACTGTGGCTTGCCAACGGCTTTGCCAACGACTTTCCAATGACTTGCCAAGTGCGTCCGTTTCCTTTGCCAAGTAGTTCGCTGCAAAAGCAACACCTCGGCATTGATTTTTTCTCTATTGTGTGCTATTGCGTGACAGCTATTTCGTTATCGTCCCGCCCACTTGCGCGACGATCATTAGAGACGGCTTCAGCGGGCGGAAGGCTCCAGAGTGGAGAGCGCGGGGAACGCCTATCTTTTACGAATATGAGATTTGTAAATCCCTGATTCGCCAGGCAGATAAGAGTTTTGTGCACGACAGAAATCCAAGAAATATTGACCGATTTGCCAGTTTGTCAAGGAATCACATTTGAAAAGAGCCCTCGCTCCAATGGCGTGATGGCTAGGAGTCAAGTCAGTATGAAGCGATCCGTGGACATCAACGGTCTAGAATTGGCGACGGCGGTCCGCCCGAAGCCACCACGGGAGCCCTCGAGGTGTAGCCCTGAGGTATACGACGGGAGCTCTATCAAGTCTATTTCAACAATTGTCGTATATTTCCCAGTCTGCGAGTGTATGCCATTCTTTACGTAGGCGTGCGAACATTACCATATCCGGTCAAGATGCTATGTGAACGAACGTCTGTCGTTTCTTGACAATGTCACATGACACCGGCCGGACTTGTGTGAATATCTATAACAGCGGGCAAAGAAAAAAGCCGATTTACAGGGACCTTCTTGAGCTCAATTTCACCCTAAAAGTCTTTGAGGACAAAGTTCGTGGGAACGTCTTGCGGGGATGCGGAGAATAACAAGATGAAATCGAACAAGGGCAGCTCTAGGCACGCAGTCATCTTCCGGCCTTTGCCGTAAGAGCAGCTGATATTTTTCATGTCTCCGGGACGGAACCGGGCAATAGTACGGAGTAGAGGATAATAAATGCAAAGTCCGGGGCGGCTTATCGGCCTAATACGCTCATGTATTGCCTAAAACGGGTGGCGGCATCCTCCCGAACTGATCACCACAAGTTGGCCTCGATGTCGTGATCTGCATCCGCGCGAGAGAAAGCTGCTATTCGCTGTAGATGGTGACGAAGCGTTCGTGCATGCTGATGTGTCCCATCATAAGAGGGGCGGTCGCCACAATGAACGGAAGCTCAATGTGCCGTACGAGTATATAATGTCGAGGATCCATACCGTTTAGCGATCTTATCCTTATTACCCACGTTGTCTACACTATCATCAAAATGGCTCCCTCTGCTGTTGACACCATTGTCGTGCCCAAGACGGAGAGCACGCACCGCGAACCCCTCAAGCAGGCGGGCGCCTTGAAATATGAGACGTTTATCGACCTGACGCCGACCATCGGCCGCGAGTTCCCCAAGGCCAACCTGGTCGAGTGGCTCGACTCTCCCAACTCGGACGCGTTGCTGCGGGATCTGGCCATTACGAGTAAGAGTCGCTAAAGATGGACAGGCAGCAGCGTGATCTCTGACTTGATCCAGTCTCGGAGCGCGGAGTCGTCTTCTTCCGCAAGCAGGACAACCTCACCAACGAGCTGCAAAAGAAGCTGATTCTGCGGCTCGGTGAGGTGTCCGGCCGGCCGGCCACATCATCACTACATATCCACCCGGTCATCAACTCGGAGCGCGAGCTCGGCGGCGACGACCCTGAGATCAGCACCATTAGCTCCATTCAGAGCAGGACGTTCTTGGACGTCCCGGCAGACGTGCGCTCGTACAGCAGTCCCAAGCGACAAAACCGCGCCCAATGGCACAGCGACATTGCCTTTGAGCCCGTGCCAGCCGACTACACATCTCTGCGGTTGGTGCAGCTGCCCAAGACGGGCGGTGGTGCGTCTCTCTTTCCTCGGCTCTTTTTGCTCTGTCTGCTCTCTCTGACTCGTTAGACACCCTTTGGGCCTCTGGCTACGACATTTACGATTCCATCAGCCCGCCATACCAAAAGTTCCTCGAGTCGCTGACCGTCACCTTTGCCAATCCTGGCTTTAACGCCATAGCCGAACGAGGTGGCTTCAAGGTGTACGACAAGCCGCGTGGATCGCCCGAGAATGTCGGCAGCAAGCTCGTCGCCGTCCACCCACTCGTTCGCACAAACCCCATCACCGGCTGGAAGAGCATCTTTCCCGTCGGCGGACACGTTTCGCACATTAACGAAGTCACCAAGGAGGAGAGCGACCGGCTGTTGGAGTGGTTCCTCGACCTGGTCTACAAGAATCACGATCTGCAGGTCCGCTTCAAGTGGAACAACGAGAACGACATTGGTGAGTCCTACGTTACGCTCCAAGGCTAGCCCTGTTACTGACGGAATAGCCATCTGGGATAATCGCAGTGTCTTCCACACGGCGACTTTTGACTATGGCGGTCAAGGCGACCGCTTCGGCAATCGTGTCGTGGGCCTGGGCGAGCGGCCATACTATGACCCCGAGAGCAAATCTCGGCGCGAAGACCTGGGTCTCGAGTGGGGAATCTAGTCGCATCGGACAAACCAAATTACGAATATAAGTTGAGCCATATTCAGGGCGCAGCGAGGTCACGCAGCATGTCGTAAACAGTCTACTTCTATTGAGGCGCACGAAGCTTCGACACCTAATGATGAGAAAAGAAAACCGACGGCGGCGCAAAAGTACGTCTGAAATCCCAGACACCAGTAAACTGGAGACCTGAAGACGTTTAGATCATGCTGAGGGATCTGCTTTGCGGGGTGCCCCGCGGCCCAGCTAAAGTGGCTGCACAAAGACACGTGCGCTTTGAAAACGAACCACCCAGATTTTCGAATCTTACGTCGCCGAACTGCCTCTCGTTACTTTGGGCTTTCGGGAAATATTATTACGACTGGGAACGAGCCATACGAGTAGTTTCTCCACTACTCGGAGAATCTTTAAAAGCCACTTTTGTCCGGCATTCTCGTAAGACGGCAGTACTCGATTTTTTGGACGCCGTCCCGGCTACCCTCCGGCAAAAAAAAAACTTAGTGGGCGGAGTCGTCGGCTTTCCACCTGCGCATGTTGGGTATTGCGCCGGCGACATCCGGGAATGGACGTCTTACAACCGAAAGCTGACCGCCAGAAACCCGACCGCGCACTGACATACGAAACGCCCCCGCCGGTGGTTCGGGGGATACCTTTACCAATCACGGCACCGACACGCTGAAACCGGTTGCAGCAGCACATTCCGGCCAGTCCGTGGGCCGTCAGAGGGTTGCCTGCTGGATCTTAATGTCTCAGCCACCAGGATGTGTTGGCCCAATGGGCTGACGGCTGATGGCCGCCCGACCGATCAGCGACGCACAGGTGTCTGGGTAATTTACGGGAAATCCTGCTTCGTTTTTTGGGGGGCGTGCTTGGCCGTGCTTGGCCCTGGTCGGCCGCCCGGCCCCATCAGGTCGGATGTTCAGGCATTGGCTCGGGCGGCGGTTGAGCTTAGCGCACTCTCTGCCACCGTGAATTCTGCCGGGCTGCCAGCACGGAGTGGACATGGGGGCGCCTCGAACAGGCTAAGGCCAGCACGGACAGAAGCAGCGAGTAAAGACCGAGGGCGAGACGGGGGGGCAGTCATGCAGCGACTCCCAAAAATAAAGAGCGGCCGGGCGCGCTGGACCCCGTCGCATACTTATCGGTCGAGAACGGTGGGCTAGCGAATACGGAACACACGGAGATGACGTGGTGCCAGGCCTCTTCGGTTTCGGGTGGCCGCCCAGCGCGCTATTTTTCATTTACGAGCTTTTGTGTACTGCGTACTCGTACTCGTACCGACGACCGTTCGTCTTGTTTGACTCTGCCTTCCGACGAACGCCGAGCGCAACAGTCGACAGGCCGATTTGGGGGTGCATACGAAAATGGGGGGGGGGGGGGGAAAGGGCAAACCGAAAAGGGGGAGGCTGAAAAAAAAAGGGAGCTAGCCGAGAGGACAAGAGCCGAGGAATTGTGGTCGAGCCGCGAGAGCCGGAGAAGAATGATGGACGCCGACTGCACACCCAGGAAGTCCCGGCCTCAGTGTCCAAGAGCGGTAAAGAGACCTGGACTGTGCCCCAGCCAAAAGGAAAAAACTGGGGAGAAGGCGGAATTCCGGCTTGCGTCACCAAGAGCAAAGCTGCGGCAAGCCGTCCGGGCTTTTGCTCCCAAGGTGCAGCGCACAGTGACGTAAAGTGGTTGGCCGGCAGCAAAATGGGGTTCGGCTCCGGCATCGAAAGGTATGCGCGTGACTTCCCGGGTGGAGAGAGAGAGAGAGGGTACGAAAAAAAGAGATACGAGCAAAAAAACCAGGGGAGAGGAAGAGCGGCCCGTCGACACAGTCTTGTCAGCGGCAAAGAGGGAAGGGAAACTAGCGGCGTGGTCTTACGAGGACCAGTAGCCAACGAGCTATGGTCTAAGCGCCAACGCGTTGCGATCGGCTGTCTTTTTGGGCATCGCTGCGCCGCCGGACGGCGGTCTGGAACATGAGACACGGCGCGGCGGAGAAGGGAAATGCTCAGCCGCGCGCCCCCTCTTTTCCCATGTGATCTGCCACGTAATAGAGGAGAAGCGGAAAGAGGGACGAAGGAAAAAAAACACCGAAGAAAAAACTTGGACATCATCGGCGCTCAGCCGAGGCGTCCCCGCGTGCTTTCGGGGGGGCCGGCAACACCGACACGTAGGGTCACAGGCCCCAGGGCAGCATTGGGGGCGACCGGAAAAGGAGTCAGAAGGAGACACGGCCGAGAAATGGTGTTGGGAGGGCCAAGCCAGCACCCATCTTGGGCGATGTGCGGAAAAAGTGGGGCTTTCTTTTCCACATCTTAACGGAGCTGGCGCTTGCTCCGGAATTTCTGAGGGGAAGGGGAGAGCGAGAGGGGGGGGGTGGACGGTGGAGCACCGCGGCCGGTCAGGCAGCGAAAAAAAAAGACAACGCAAGAAGGCAGTGCGCAGCGCAGAAAGGCGCGTGTGGCGCTCGAAGAACCCCCCAGCCGAGGGCGTTTGCTGCGCGGCACGCCGTGCGACCACCGCGTTTTGAAGCGTTTTTGGAGCATCCAGAAATTTACAGGCCGTCTGGGCGTTTCATGTATCTTTTTTTTTTCTGGCCAAGATTTTTCTGGTCCAGATTTTTCTTCCGTCTTCTCGTTTTCTCCTTTTTACTCCGTAGCGATTTCCTTCTCCGCTTGCCTGAATCTCCCGTGTCTGGGCGCGTCCCTAACTTGTCACTGCACCAACCGGGGGTTCCCCCAATCGGGGTACACAAAGTGAGGCGGCAGAGGCGCCAAGAAAAAGACCACCGCGACGGAGCACCGCGCACCACCTGTCCAGCAGTCGGGGCGCCCCATGTGCGGCCGCCTAGCAAATTTTCCCCGGCGCCGCCTCATTTTATCTCCCTTTTGATGCATGCTCTGCCGGTCTGGCCCCCTTGACTGTAGCTTAATTCGCAGGCTGCATATGCGTTGGCGCCGGGCACTGGGCGAGCTCTCGCGCGCATGCGCACAAAGTATCTTTTTCACTGGCACATTTGCGCACAAGCACAAACATGTGTCGGATCGCGCCCGGAAGAGAAGAGATGCTGGACACGTCTTGCGGTCGCCCGCCCACTTGGACAAGGCATCAACGAGCTCATCACAGGAAATTAAGCTCGTAATCAATAGAAAGAGGCACACAATACTGTCGCCTCCACAATTGCAATCTGGCCGCTCGTTTGGCATCAGCTGGGAAAACGGGCCCCGTCCTCTGGGGGGGAGGGAAGGGGGGGGCCCAGACCATGGCCGTCCAGCTTCCTCCGCCTACCGCATTGGACGGTGGCGACGGGGCGGGCGCGCCCCGGCATAGCCCAGAGGGCAGGACGCACCTTTTGCCAGTCGGTCCTTGTACATGCACAGGCCAGGCGCTGGGCGCAGGCAACCCTCCCTCCCTCGCCGGCGGTGCTGCCTGACGTGCGCGTATTTCATCTGCGTCGCGTCGCTCTGCAGTCGCCGGGCCGATGTTTGCGGCTGCGAGGCTCTTGCGCCGTGCATTTTGTCCTTCCACCCCCCCCCCCCCCCCCCTCCTCTACTGTGGACCTGCAGGTCTGCCTGTGCCTGTGCTGGTTTATGTGCCTTTTTGCGGTCCGTACGCGTTCGGTACTCCTTCCGCGTGTTCCATCGCTTCCGGCCGGGCGTGACTGCCTGTATCCTGCTTGTACATCTTTCTCGGTCAGAAAGGGCAGTGGCGACCTGGTGCTTCGGCGACGCCAAGCCCCTGAGTCCCTGCGCCTTAGCCAGCGACAAGGAAGTGAGGGACCCACTTTAATTATCGCCTGCTCTGCTTCGCGTCCGTCCCTTCCCCTTCGAAACCCCGGCATCATCACCCGATCCGCCCGCGGCGCTCTTGCCTTCCGTTTCCCTTCTCCTCTGTTGCGCGTTATTTAGGGTTTATGATTTTCTCATTTATTTCTTCTCGCGCTTTCCTCCCAAGGCTGTGACGCCACACCCCCCCCCCC